>CAUYUJ010017725.1:220931-226719 GCA_963575745.1 Prorocentrum cordatum | reverse complement strand
TTCCCCCCTCTCGGATCGCTGCCTCTCATCATGTACCGCAAGAGGGCCCAAATCCATGGATCGCTAATCCCTGTTTGCGCGCTCTCGAATACATATATATATATATATATATATATATATATATGTGTATGTATGTATGCATGTATGTATGTATGTATGTATGTATGTATGCATGCATGCGTGCGTGCGTGCGTGCGTGCGTGCGTGCGTGCATGCAGGTATGTATGTCTGTATGTCTGTGTGTGTATGTATGTATGTAAGTAAGTAAGTAAATATGTCATGTAATGTAATGTAATGTAATGTAATGTAATGTAATGTAATGTAATGTAATGTAAGGTGTTGTAATGTAATGTAACGTAACGTAATGTAATGTAATGTAATGTAAGGTAAGGTAAGGTAAGGTAAGGCAAGGCAATGTAATGTAATGTAATGTAATGGAATGTAATGTAATGTAATGTAATGTAATGTAATGTAATGTAATGTAGTGTATGTATGTATGTATGTATGTATACATATAGATATGCATACGATATGTGTATATATATATAAATAAATGTTTATTTGCGCTTTGCGCGGCGCGCTTTAGGCCAAAGCGGCTGCCTTTCGCCAGGGGGCGGCGCGAGGGCGCGAGGAGCTCCTCGCGCTTCGCGGGGCGCGGCTGTGGCGCTGCGCGAAGCGGGGTGGCCCGGGTAAGCCCGCCCGGAGCAAAAACAAGACCCCGCCGCGCCGTCCCACATCGTGATCGTTCTCTTCTTCACTGCTCTGCCGATCGGCACGGGCCCTCGTACTCCCCTCCCCCCCCCCTCGATGGGGCAGATCTTTCTCTTGTCTGGCGCCTGCTCCAGGCAGGTGATGTCACCCCCCGGGGACGCGCTGTTGCAGACAGCCGCATGAAGCAGAGGTCTTGAGCCAGACCCCCCCCCCTCCTTTGGGCGCCGCGTAATGGGGGGGTCATAAATGGGGGGGGGTGGCAAGGGTGGTTCGAAAAGGTACCCAAACGGTACCTAAACGAGCCCCCTGGGGCTCTGGAGGGGCCCGAAAGGGGCACGAAAGGGGACCTTTTCTGACCCCCCCATTTGTGACCCCCCCATTAAGCCACGCCCAACTCCCCCCCCCTCCCGCCCAAGATTCAGACGCCGAGCGCCTGCGTTCGCACGCTTTCGCACTGGGCTGGCATCCCCCATTCCTCTGCCGAGCCGCGCGCGCCTCCTGCCCCCCCCCCCCAGAGCCGATGTCCTGGGACGCCTCTCTGGCAGCAGCCGAGGCGAGGGGCTCGGGGGCGGCCAAGAGGGGGGCTGACGACTATCAGAGCGTGAATTACCTACCCCGCTTTCGCTTCCAGGCAAAACCAAGTCATACCACGCGCCTCCTCGTCAAGCTGCCTGACCAGTACAGGCCGTAGTTTGGCATCGCTTGGTATCTCTTGGAAGCGAGGGTGGTCAAAAGCGAGGTAGGTTTGTTTGCCTCCTAGACTAGGGGTGTGTGGACATCATGGTGGGGGCATGGTATCTCCCCGGTGCCTCCTGATTTCAACACGTCCCCGCCCCCCCCCCGTAGCCGCACCCATGCCGCCAGCCATGTTTTGCGCCGCTTCCCCCCCCCCCCCCCCTCTTGCACGCTCCCGAAGTGCCCCGAAGCTTGGCTGGGAACACCGCTCGAATGGAGAGGAGACGCACGACAGCGGGCAACTAGGAGAAGGGGCATGAGAAAGAAGACAGGACGAATAGTGAAAGGCCATACAATCGAAATCGTCCCCTCTGAAAATCGCTGAGAGGCCACCCAGGCGCCAGGATTAGGCGAACAGGGACCTGGGACCCTGGGTGGGCTTCCATACCTCAGAGTCGATGTTCACCGAGGCCTCAACGTATGCAGAATCTTCTGCTGGAGCGCCTAGCAGGCGCACATAAAACATGTCGACGTTGCCGTCGCCCCCATTCCTCCCCCCCTTCGCCTTCCTCCCTCCTCCTTCCCCTCGCCCTCCTCCCTCCTTCCCCTCGCCCCTCTATCCTCTCCTCCGCCTCCTCCCTCGTCCTCCTCTTCCTGCGTCCTCCCCTGCCGCGCCCTCCGGCTTCTCCCCCCCTCCCTCCCCGCCCCTCGTCCCCCCTGTTCTCTCCCTCCTCGCTTCCCCCCCCCCCCCACCTCCCCGTCTTTGTGCTCCTCCTCGAGGAGAGAGAGAGGGAGAGAGAGAGAGAGGGCCGACGACAACGACGACGTCGAAGACGGTCCAAGACGCCCCCAAGACGCCCCAAGACGCCCCAAGACGACACGCTCCGAGGTCGCCCCAAGACGGTCCAAGGGGCCCCCCGGCGACGACGACGACGACGACGACGACGACGACGACGACGACGACGACGACGACGACGACGACATGGACGACAACGACGTAGACGTAGACGTAGACGTAGACGTAGACGTAGACGTAGACGTAGACGTAGACGTAGACGTAGACGTATACGTAGACGTAGACGTAGACAGCGACGACAACAGCGACGACGGCGACGACGACGACGACGTCGGCGACGACGACGACGAAGTCGACGTAGACGACGACCCTCGCAGCGCCCTGGTGGCCACCTGGGACTGGCCGCGGCTCTGGGACCACTGGCAGCTCCGGGGGGCGGACGGCTCGAGGACGAACTTCGTGGACTTCCTCAGGCGCCCGCCTGCGGAGAGTCGTCGCCGTCGCCGTCGTCGCCGCCGCCGTCGTCGTCGTCGTCGTCGTCGTCGTCCGTCGTCTACGTCTACGTCTCCGTCTCCGTCTACGTCTACGTCTACGTCTACGTCTACTTCTGCGCTACGTCTACGTCTACGTCTACGTCTAAGTCTACGTCTACGTCTACGTCTACGTCTACGTCTACGTCTACGTCTACGTCTACGTCTACGTCTACGTCTACGTCTACGTCTACGTCTACGTCTACGTCTACGTCTACGTCTACGTCTACGTCTACGTCTACGTCTACGTCGTTGTTGTCGGCGTCGTTGTCGTCGCCGTCGTCGTCGTCGTCGCCGCCGCTTCGGGGCCCCTTGGACCGTCTTGGGGCGATCTTGGAGCGTCCGAAGCCCGAACAATTTCGAACGCTGGAATCTTTCAAACACTGGGGGAACATCGGGCGTCTTGGGGGCCTCTTGCGCCGTCTGGAGGCCATTTGGGGGGGCCTCTGGGTCGTCTTCGGGCCAACCTGGGTCTTTGTGAACGTGTTTGGGGCCTCCTGGTGCCCTCTTCGCCAGTTATGGAGCTCCCTTGGCTCTGGAGAATTCACGCGGGGACACTCCCGCCGCCCATGTCATGCTCGACCACAGGCAACAGACGCGGCAACGCCCAAAAGGAAGAGTTACGTTCATCGCAGATGGTCGATCTCCTTCCCTCTCGACTTCTGGGCTTGGCCACGAGCTCGAAAGCGAGAGGATACTGTAATCCCACAATTGGTCAACACTAAAGGCGGACGCGCAAACAGCACTACCAACAAATGCCCGGCTCAAATAGAGAACATAACAAAAGGCAAACACAGCGGCCGGCATCAAACCAAAGAAGGTACCCCAAAAGGTCAAGGACGGCACTGCATTGGCGATTGTGGTGAAGACTTTACATGTCTAGACCGTTCCGCACCTTCACCGACGTTCCGGCAGAAGGTCTTGACTCAGACGATGACGACGTTATCTTCCCAATGCAACCCGTTACAGCAGACGCGCAAGCCGAAGTATTCGCCATGCCACCTACGTTGCGTAATGGACGAGACAAGTGCGTCGACATGTTGGACATCAGTGGAGGGCTTTGCGGCATATCACAGCTTGCCTTCACGATACGTCTCACCCCACGAAGCAACTTTGAGAAATGAACCAGCGTAGACCTAGGAGACCCACAGGTACAACAAGCCGTCGAGCACTGCTTCAACACATGCTGCTGGGGGATCCAGCGGAGTGGTGTCCCCCGCGGAGCTAAATTAGACTGCGCCATTCCATGCGGGGGCTGCGATCTGCGAAACTGTCGCCATTTTCGAGGGCTGCTGGGGGTCCAGCGGAGTCTGAGTGGTGTCCCACGCGGACGTCAACTAGACCTCTCCATCCCTGCGGGGCCTGTGATCTGCGAAACTGTCGTCACATTCAAGGGCTGCTGGGGGGTCCAGCGGAGTGGTGTCCCACGCGGGCCTACAGTAGACCTCGCCACCCCTTGGCTGCTGCGAATCTGCGAGCCTGTCGCTATTTTCGACGGCTGCTGGGGGCTCAGCGGACCGACGTCTCCCGTGGACTTAATTTCGACTTCACAGCCTGTGTGGGGGGGGCTGCGCTATGCGAAAGTGTTGTCGCATTCGAGGGCTGTTAGGGGGTCCAGCGGAGTGGTGCCCCACTCTGGCTTCAAACAGACCTCGCCACCCCTCGGGTTCTGCGAATCTGCGAGCCTGTCGCCACTTTCGAGGGCTGCTGTGGGGGTCCAGGGGAGTGGTGCTCCACGCGGGTTGGAAGAAGACCTCGTCATCCTGGGAAGACTGCGATGTGCGAATCTGTCGCCACTTTCGCGGCGGCGGCGGCGACAACGACGACGACGACGACCACGACGACGACGACGAGTCAAACGGAACAGCGTCTCGCAAACGCATGGCGGGGTCGGTGGATTTTGAAAAAGAGCCACCTTCCATCCGTGCAGTTGTTGCATCTGCTTAAGGTTCTGGCCATGAAAATACAGAAGTTTCAGCCGACCGAACGCCCAGTTTTCAAACGCATCGCCCTTCATCCGTTTAAGTGTTGCACCTGCTCAAGCTTCTGCTCTTCATAGTTGGCGGTCATCGTGCAACGTTGATCGCGGGCACGACACGGCTGGGCGGGCGTCGCTACCCCAGGTCCCATCCTTGGGCGGAAGGGAGCGGGCGCCGCGCGACGCGCAGCGGCGCAGGGCGACACGAGCCCGAACGATGGGCGCGAGGCGTCGCGCATTCCGCCCTGCTTGCAGGGGCGAGCGCGCGAGGGGGCGCGTGCGCCGCCCAGGGTTGGGAAGGGTGCCCCGCACGCTCGGCTGGATGGATGTCCCGCCGCGATCGGCGAGGGGCACCTTCGGTGCGGCTTTTGCTCGCCCGCCGTGGCCGTGCGTGCTGGCGTCATCGCGCGCTTGTCCATGCGACGCGCACATGTGAGGCGTGTGTCTGCCCGTGTGTGGCACCATGAACGTGTGAGGCGCGTGTTTGCCCTACTGTGCCACGTTTGACCGGCGTGTGGCATTATGCACGGGTGGGGCGTGTCCTTGGCCCATGCATGTCCGCAGTTCCGCACGTGTAAGGCGTGCGTCCGCTTATTGTGGCACGTTTTGCCCGTGCGTGGCACTTTGCACGTGGAGGCGTGTGTGCCTGGCCCATAGGTGGCCGCGACCGTGCTCGTGTGAGGCGTGCGTCTGCTCTATGGTGGCGCGTCCTGCCCGTGCGTGGCAGTTTGCGCGTGTGGGGCGTCTGTCGTAGGCGTATTTGTGGCCGCGATTATGCACGTGTGAGGCGTCCGTCTGCCCAATTATGGCACGTTTTGCCGTGTGTGGCACGCTGCCCGTGTGAGGCTTGTGCCCCAGGCCCACTAGTGGCTGCGATTGCGCGATGCGCAGCGGCGCGGGGCGACGCGAACCCAAGGGATAGGCGTGCGGCGTCGCGCAATCCGGCTTGCTTGCATGGGCGAGCGCGCGATGGCACGCGTGCGGCGCCGCGGCGCCCAAGCTTGGGAAGAACACCGCGCGCGTTCGGCTGGGTGGGTTGCGCTGCTGCAAGCTTTTGAAACGAATGCAAACGGCGCTACGGGGTTCCGTTCTGGGAAC
>CAUYUJ010017725.1:178431-215931 GCA_963575745.1 Prorocentrum cordatum | reverse complement strand
TTGGTCATGTCAGATTTTGTGGGGCACGGTGGGCCCGCGAAGTCAAGGTTGCTACGGGAGGCCGCGTAGTGTTTCGAGCGATGGCGCGGTCTCTGATCACTGCGTTCTGCTTGGTACAAACAACTCTCTCGCTCCTGGTGCTCCTCTTGCGCACCTGCCTCCTGCTCCTCTTTCTCGGTCCTCCCATCTCGTCCCCGCGTGTGCTGGCGTCTGTTTGGGTACAGCGAGCGGCTTGGATAAGGAACACTCACTTTTCAAAATTGGGCTCGGTCGTTCCTTAGGCTTGCATGCATTATTTATCGTCCCTTATGTGCTATGTATTATTTATCGTACCTTATGCGCTATTCCGTGAAAAAAAGGACTTCGTTTCTTATTGATCGTTCCTTAGGTCAGGCCGATGACTGTACCGTGCGCTCAGGCATGGCGTGGAAAGTCCCCGTCGTCCTCGTGCTTTTCGCATCGAGTTCAGGGAATATAACGCGCCTCCGTCGTGCCTGGGGTGCGTTTCACGAGGCGGCCCCGCCGGCGGCGGTGCCCGCGCCCGGCGCGGTGCGTGCGTGCGGGCTGCTTCCACGTGGCAGTCGCCGTCGTCGCCGCCGTCGTCGTCGACGTCGTCGTCGTCCTCGTCGTCGTCGTCGTCGTCGTCGTCGTCGTCGTCGTCGTCGTCGTCTTGACGTCGCGTCCGCCGTCTCAGTTTGCGTTCCTTCCCCCTCCTCCTTCCCCCCCGGGCCGCTTTGCAAATTTTTGGTCTGAGCTGGTGGGCGCCCGTGCCGCGGCGCCTGTCCGGAGCGGGCGGCCGTTCGCGCCCCTTTCTCCCCCCTCCTCGCCCATCCTCAGGAGAGGAAAAAACACACAGACAAAATTCATCCTCGATTCCCCAGAAAATATGGGAAAATATGGGAAGTGGGGGGGAAGACACAAATTCAGAAAATATGGGAAAATATGGGGACTATTTTTATTTGTGTGTATTTATTTGTGTGTCCTGGGACCCCTTCATATCCCTGCCTTTCACGCAGTGTGCTGCAAGTGTTTTTCCGCCAGGTCAGCACGATGGCTCGCCCGCATTGTGCCGTTCGTCGTTGGCGGTCACTTGCTGGCTCTGGTGTAGCTGCCACTTCGCAGGCGCCGTTGTTCTCGGGAGGCGAGCGCGATCCATGCGGACAAGCTGGACGGCTTGCCTGCCCCGGGAAATCCACGGCGCCTCCCGTTTGCGTTCCCTTCCCTCTTCATCCCCTTTCCCGAGTTTGGTGCTATTGTGTTGTTTGCCTGCTGTGCCAGCGCGTTGTGCGCTCAAGTTGCGCTCGGCGCAGTGCGCATTGCTGACGGTGTTATGCCGGCGGGTCTCGCCGGGCTGCGTCTTGGAACATTTGCCTTGCCTGCCTGTTCCACTTCCTCCTCCGCTTCTCGCCCTGTCATGGCATTCATCCCGAATCGTATTTTGGTATCGCCGGACGGTTGGGCTTCTGGGCTACACACATATATACATATATATATATATACACATATGTATGCACCGCGATTGTATTTTCTGAAAGCTTTCCAGGCCTTGTATCGGTCCATGTGTTGTCATATTTTGGGTCACTTTGCTCGGAGCTGCTCGCTGCCAGACGACGCTTTCATTCGCGACGCGTTGGGTCCTAATGGCGCCGAGTGCTCTGGTCGTGCCGCCGCTTCATAAGTACGTGTTCGCAAACGGGATTTCTTAGTGTGCGTGTAGGTACGGCCGTGAATATAAATTCCCCCCTCGGGCCTCGGCGGGACAGAGGGGGGTGGGACAGCGACGAGTGTGTTCAGAGCTGCGAGAGAACCAACAACGTTGTGTTTTACATATACGGGCTCAAGCTTCTATCCATATGGCCTTTTTCTCCCATTGCGAGGAGCCCTCTAGTGAGCAGGAGACTGACGTCTCCCCGCCGATGCCACCGCAGCGATGGACCAGAGTGTATGATCGACCAAGGGTCGAGGACAAGACAGGCTTCATCATGCTGCTGGTGACGAGGTTCACGACGACGTCAGGCGAGCGCCGCTGGGTGGGCGCAGACCCGACGGGCAGGCTCCAGGTCAGTGACGGCGAAGGTTCGGTGCACCAAGTTCGCAGGTGTGCACCATGCACGGAGCTTTCCAGGGCAGGCCGGCTCGCGAGAAGGCCACGGCGGTGGAGGCGGCGGGTCGAGTGATAGCATCGGGAAGCATGACGACGACTGCCACGATCACCCGCGACTTCAGTCGGAAGAGCCTGCCTGGCAAGAAGACCCATCGTCGTCACCTGGCGACGTGGCTGACGAAGATGGTGAGCAACGTCGTGGGCTACGTCTGGGCTCGACGGAGCTTGGGAGGCCTCGCGGGATCTATTTTCGTGTTGTGGCGTGCGCGCGCGCCTACATCAACGCGGTGGAGTGGGTGAAGTGGGCGTGGAGCAGCGCCGAGGGGGCGGTGGAGACGGTGGAGGGCCTCAGGGAGGAGTGCGAGCAGCTGGTGAAGATGCACGAGTCGGGAGTGCTGAAGCCGCTGTACATGACCGTGGGCATCATGTTTGTGAGTGGCGTGGCGGGTTCGCGTTGCCGCGGACGGCGTTCGCGGCGCTCGGATCGGACAGAGGAGATCGAGACGGGGTCCTCGTGGCAGTGGATGCTGCCCTGGTCTGGCGGCCCTTCGCCGAGTTCCTCTGGGGCTTCGACACCTCGCGACGAAGGCGTCGCGATGTCAGACGGCGAGGAGGAGGGGTCTGGAGCTGGCCCTCGTTGCTTTCAAGTTTCGGGTGCCCTGGAAGCCGGGGCCCTCGAGCGAGGCCCATGCTGCCGCCGCTGGCGGCGCGAAACCTTCGATGTGGCAGGCTGTGCGCGCCGCGGTGTGGTGCAAATCCATATCTGGCCATCTCGTCGCTCTGTCTTAGAAGACAAAATAACAATGCGAGCCCGAAGGTTTTGCAGGGGCGGGGGGGGGGGGGGGCAGTGAGGGAGAAGGAAGACAACGTGATGTGAGCGCTGCTCGGATGGGCGACATATCAGGGCCGAGGGAGGTGGGCGGGGGCCGAGGGGGGCGGGGGGGCCGATGGGGCCGCGGGGGAAAGGGGGGGATGGAGAGGGAGAGGGGGCATGAGGGTTCTAGCAGCCCCGAGAAGGAGGAAGAGCGATCTTGGAACCGAGTCGAGGAAGATAAGCCGCTCGGCAGCGGAAGTTCAAGGGCGCATGATTATCCAAGTTGCGTTTGGATTTTGGGCGTTGGTGGTTCGCTGTGGGCATTCTGGGCGGGCTCCGTGGCGATTTGGAGCGATCCTGGAACGGTCTCAGTACATGTCGGCGGGGTGCTCGATGCCGCCATGAGCCAACTTGAGCAATGCTGCGGCTTGTTGGGGGCCGCGTTGGGTTTTTCCAAGGCTAATTTGGATTCGACGCGGGCGTGTTGCCGCGTTTTCGCGCGCGCGCAGTTCGCTTTTTTGTCGCTGTCGCTCTCTACTTCTGCGCCGTGCCTGCGCGGGGGGGAAGGAGTCGCCCCTGGCGCGCGCGGGGGCGTCCCGTTGTGCCCCCGCGCGTGCGCCGGCGCGCGCGCGGCCGCGGATCGCGCGGGCGCGCCGTGCCGAATTTGTCGTCGCCACCGCGCCCCTCGCGTCGAGGGGCGCGCGTCGCGCGGCCGCTGCGCGCTGTCGCAGGCGATGTTTCTCCCCCAATCCCCGAGTTTCGCCCGTAAAATTTGGCCGCTCAGAAAAATGGAAAAACCTTGGGATGCACCCCAAGGGGGCTATTCGGACGCACCCCTATCGAGGATGGGCACCCCCCCATCGTATATCCCAGGGTTGAGCCCCAAATTTCTGGTCCATTCGGAAACCCCACGAAGCCTGGGATAGGGGTCGACGTATCCCTTGTTGCGCTGGTTGTGATTTTCGTGGTGCGCCTGCAAACTGAGGCGCCCGTGCGTTCGTGGTGTGCGCGGGTGGGTTGTTTTGAACATGTCGTCGTCGTCGTCCTCGTCTTCCTTCTCGTCGTCGTCGTCGCGTTCGTCGTCCTTGTCGCCCTCGTCGTCGTTTCCGCTTTCGCGCTTGCGCGGTGGGTGGTGTAATGTTTTGCGGTGCAATGGCGTGGTCGATGCGCGTCTCTTAGATTTTCTTCGGAGACCGCGTTCGCGCGCAGGTTCGGGGGGGTGCTAGTTCGGCCCCGCGGGGGCCGACGGATGCGACGAGGGCCAGAGGGCCGCCGAAAAAACCGAGAGGGCGCCGACGACCAAAAGGGGCGCCGAGAGCCAAGGAGGCGCCGAACGCCGACGATGCGCCGAATAACCCAGGGGCCCCGAAGACCAGGGGGGCGCTGGAATGCGCGCAAAAAAGGGGCGCCGGGCGCCGCGAGGGCGGGCGCCGGGGGACACAGCGACACTGAAAACGAATAATGCTGCGAATGCCAAATAGGCGCCGAACACCGAACGGACGCGGCAAACCAAAGGGGCGAAAACCGAGAGGGCGCCGACGACCGCCCTCGGGGCGCCTCGAACCGGAGAGGCGCAAAAAACAGGAGGGGCGCCGAAAACCTATAGGCGCCAAACGCCGACGGGGCGCCGACGACCGCGTGGGCGCCGAAAACCAAAGGGGCACCGCAGACCGTGCGGGCGAACGTCAACGATGCGCCGGATGCCAAATAGGCGGTGAGAAACCAGTCGAGGCGCCGGCGACTTGAGGGGCGCCGAGCGCCGCTGGGGCGCCGAGAGTCAGAGCTTCACCGAATGCCAAGTGGCGCCGAACAACAGAGGGGCGCCGAAATCCAGAGGGGCGCCGAAAACCAGGGGGCGCCGAGAACGAAGAGCTCGCCGAAAGCCGAAGGGCGCTGGATTCCAGTGGGGCGCCCGAAACCAAGAGGGGGCCGAGGGCCAGAATGGCGCGGGGGACCAGAGGGGCGCCGAAAACCAACCGGTGCGCCGATAGGCAATGAGCGCGCGGCAGGCCGGGCGGGCCCTGGGGAACCAGAGGGGCGCCGAAAACCATGGGGGCGCCGAAAACGAAAGGGCGCTGGGGGCCGAGGGCGCGCCGACAACCACATGGGCGCTAGGCGGCAAATTTGGCGGCGAAAACCAGAATGAGCGCCGAAAGCCAAGGGGGCGCGCGCAGACGACCATGGGGGCGACGACGGCAACAGGGCAAGGGCAGTTTCGAAGGCCTCCATCCCCTAAGCCAGGGCCCGCCACCAAGCAGTGCCAGCGGAAAGAGGGAAAGCGGGGCAGCTTCGGAAGCCCGCCCCCCCCCCCGCGCCGGGAAGGGGGGGCCCAGGGCTCGCCCCGGGCCCCGAAAATGCAGAGGCGGGGGTGGCTTCCAAGCCCCCGTCGCCCCGCCCTTCCTGTGGCCGGGGGCGCCCCTGTTGCGTGATCCACTCGCCAGGGGGTTGGGGGTGGGGCCCGGGCGTGCTCCTGGCTTCGAAATGGTTTGAGCCCCCCCCCCCCCTCTCGCGCTTCGTGCCTTGCGCGGGCTTTTTTCGAGGGGGGGGGGGCGCTGCCCGCGTGGAGGAGGCGCGAGGACTATTTGGCAGTGGGCGTTCGATGGAGATTTCCTTGACAATGGTGGCCCCTCTACATGTCGCGACGACGAATAGGAGGCGACCCGCGAGCCAGAGGTCGCGGCGGCCCAGTGGGGGGCTTTCATCGGGGCCCTTCGATCCCCCTTGGAGCGCCTCGGCGGCCATTTCCAGGATCGACTGGGAATCCAGCGTCTGCAGATCGAGCTAGCTAGGGCGAGGGGCGCCACTCGCACTTTTCCCGCCCCCGCGCAACAGCGCGCCGGAATCCCTCAGTGGGCCGCGTGGGATGCCAGAGGTTGCAGGGGGTTGATGGCAATGCTCCAGGGTGCATCCATCAGCTTGACGACTTCAAGGAGTATCTTGAATCCTTGGAAGCTAAGCGTGAGAAGCATCAGTCTGAACTCGACTCCTGGCGGGCTCTGTTCGAAGCTACCCCGTTGGCCCCAGACCCCGTCCAAGCTGCCCATCGGGATGCCGGCGTCTGGGCTGTCTCTCAGGGTCTGTCTAAGCATGTGCCAGTTGATGCTCGCGATGATGAGTTCATCTCGCGGTACTTGGCGCAGTCGCGCGGGGGCGCGGCAGCTGCGGCAGTCGATTGAACAGATTCTTCTTCGCGCCCCTGTCCGTGACCGCCCCCCGCCCCCCCGTCGCCTTCTCGCGAGTATGGCAGGCCAATGGGCGTTGAGCGAGGTCCTTTGTCTATGATGAAAGTCGCCCGCCCCTCCGTGCGATGCCGCGGCCCCTCTGGCCGAGACATCAGCTTTGTCGACTTGAACAATTGGCGACTTGGGCTGACTCGAGGGTTTTTTTTCTTCTTGTGCGGGCAGTGGCAAAAAGGGCATGGCGATGGTTCTTCATGTCCTGTTGGCGATGCAGGGTCTTGATCTGGATCGCCGTCGCTTTGGCGCGCTAGCGCGATTGTCGTTCGCGAAGTCATGCGTGGGTATTGTTGTCAGTGAGCGCCATGTCTTTGGTCAATGCTGGAAAGTATTTGAGTGCGCGCTGCGGCGAATTTGACGCCGTGGTAACTGCATCGGTCTACCGAGGGTCTGGGCTTTGCGGCTAGGTGGGCGTGTTTTCTAGGTATGCGTGCGCACCTTCATGGATGTATGCGCGTTGCTGACGGGGTCAGAGCGCGGGAGTAGAGCTGTTGTCTCGATTGTCCCAGTGTTTCTCATCTTGACTGATGGACTCATGTGTGGTTCACCCTCTGTTTGATCGGCGCACCATCGAGATTTGTCACGGTCTGGTGGCTGAATCTTACTGCGGCGGTGGAGAGGAGGCAGCTGCGCGCGACGCCCAAACGTTGATGTTGGCAGCAGCAGTTGTCCGGGCAATCGGGTCCCTCTGCCTGGTCGCTGCTGATTGGCCTATATGTCTGTTGCCGATCTCCTTCGCGCTGGGGTCTTGGAGCCCGTGGGTGGGGCCATCCGTGCCCCCCGGGGGTCATGCTTACCACAGCGCTGGCGCGTGCTCTAAGAAGACCGAATACTTCAATGTCCATCCAGTCTTCCAATATGCATCGCGCGCGGTTCTTGTTTTATCGTTGGCCCCAACCAGCAGCCTGTTGCTCTACGTGTGAAGGGCGCTATTGGGCGTGACCTCGGTATTTTTTCCGGAAGACTTGAGTTAATCTTGTTCAGCGCCCGATGGGGTGCATTAAGTTTTCGGGAGAAACCGAGACCCCCGAGCAGCTTGTTTCATTAGGCCCGGCGGTTGTTGAACATTGTTGCTAGTTTTGCTTTGGGGAAACAGCTTTGTTCCATATGCCTCTTCTGTCTGCCATATGGGGCTAGCATCCGACCGCCCTGAGTATCTCTGTCGTTTCTCTGTTTTCCCCTGGAAGGGGCCGTCTAATCATTCGCGTCAGATGTGGCCCCGTCACCTGGGGAAGCTGCGCCTGCTGAGCGGCGCCAGAGTTGGCGCTCTTGGGCGATTCAGTATGCCAGGGGGCACGGTGGTTCAGCAGCGCGCAGGTTTGTGAAGGGAAGCCGGGCTTGGAATGCCATTGATGTCGTCCAGGATCGGGTTCCAGATGGCCCGCCTCGTGGCGTTCCAGCACGCCTCGCGAGAGCTAGAGGGCAGTTTTGGCATGGTTTGTGGCAGGCAATGGAATTTCAGGAATTGCACGGCGACCCCTGCCAGGGCCTGTCCTTACGTGTTGTTCTGTCTGAGCACCTTGCATCCCTGTCGTTGCCTTCCGCAGCGGGATGGCGTGATCTGTGCAGCAAGCACCGTGCGCCTACGTCTGCGGGACTTGACTGGATCCATCCACGGCATCATGATTGGTTGTCTGAAGCTGCTTTCGCGTCCTGATTCGAAGTGTAGTCCGCAGTGGTCCGTCAGGATCGTTTTCCAGTGATCTGGCTCGGTGTGCGATGAACTTGTCACCTGGGCCTGATGGTGGTGAAAGCACGGTTGCACTGTTCAATACATGTGTGCGCATCTTCACAAGGCATTTCAGGCGCGCGTGTGGCGTGATGTGGGCACGTCAGTATTCGCGTATGCATATATATATATATATATATCGTAATCGATACATATGTGTGTAGTGATGCTCATGTATTGCGCAATCATGTTTGCTAGCAGCGTGCGTGTGCCGCATGACCGCATTGGCGGAATCCTCTGCCTTCGCGCGGTCTGTCTGCTTTCGCCTTTCTCTCGGATCTTGGGAAGGGCCTCGAGCAGGCTCGGCGCCGTCTCTTCATTCGGAGAGCTGGCTGTTGGCCGTTCAACCCTGCCCTACTCAGCGTGTCGATTGGACTGGTCAGACCTCCCAGGCTCATCGCGCCGCGGCGCATCGTCGGCGTGTACGTGCCTGCAGCCGGCACCACCGGTTCGGGTTTCACTCGTTCGCTGATCTCTCATCTGCATCTAGCTTTTCCGCAGCATTGCGCGTCTACCCTTTGCTGAACTCGGGTCTCGTGGCAGATGAAATGCAGGTCGCGGAAATAGGTGCGGAGGCGCGGGTCATGACGCTTTGTCCTTCTGCGCCGCGCGCTTACGAGTGGACTCGCGTTTGTTGTTCGGCTCCCACTAACAGAGAAGAAGTGTGCGTTGTTGTCGTCGGATGCTTCCCTTGCCCGACGAATGGCGGATGCCCACCCCTTTCCCCCCCGTGGTGGCGCGGCTGTTCGTTTCCCCTGCTTGACCCTCGGCCTTGATCCTCAGGGGCGCAACGGTGAGCGGGCGCGAGGGGTTTTGAATGAACAAATCAAGAAGGCATTGGGCACGTCAGGGCGTCTGCTCAAGCCGCAGCGCGCTGGAGCTCGCGCGCAGGGCATTCTGAACACGAGCCCCGGGCTTGCGATCACCCTTGGCATTGATTTCGTCGGCCTCGGCGCATGGCAGATCAAGAAGGTTTGCAGGGCATGTCGCGTGGACTTGGAACAGGTGCACGTCGGCCAGTAGCCATGGGCCTTTCCTTTACTGGAGTAACTGATCGCGCCCTAGACGCACATTCTGAAGTTGTCTATTGGGCCGTCTCCAGACGGATGTCGCCTCTACCGTGGGGCGGCATAGATAATGTATCGCTGGACACCTCCTAGCTGGCCTCTGTGCATGCCCCATGGCTCTGCCTTGCAGGGCCCATGCCAAATGCGTGTTGGCACACTGCTCAGAATTAGATGGTCTGTGGATTCTCTTATTGGATGTGAGTCGAAACTTGATTGTCAGTGGAACTTACGTCTGCTCCCCAAAGAGGGACAGCGACCTTGGTGGCGCGCGCTGCCTGCGCGCGGGCTTGGCAGCGTGCCTTTGAGAGGTATCTGCTGCATTATCATTAGTCAGCCCCCCCCCGCGCTCCCTTCCCGGCACCGGTCTGGGCTTTGCTGAGCGGGGTGGCCCCGGGATCGGGCGAGCTGCGACGCCGTGCACTCGGGGGCTTTCTGGCAGGGTCTATCTGCTTCTAATTCGTGCCCTCTGTGCCGTTTAAGCCTTGCGAATCCTGCCCTTCTCACCTTGGGGAGGCGCCGGGGCTCGGGCGAGCGTCGCGGGTGGTTTGGGCCGACCCCCGCTATGAGGCATGCAGTGCCAGCTCCTGGGGCAGTCCGGTTCGAACGTTTGCGTCGAGCCCTGGTCCCGCGTGCTCCGCCATTGCAGCGCCACCCTTCTCCCGGCCAGTCTGGTTGCGAGCTCTACAAGGGCCCGCTCTCTCGTCGCCAGCATGGGGGCACGGCTCGGGAATTTGCGGCCCTTCCGCGCTCACCCTCTTCTGGCTGGCTGTGGCGCGTGTTCGTGCGTGGGCTCGCGTTTCGGCGCTGCTGCTTGCGCCCCCTCCCCATACTTGTTCGGGATGTTCCATCTGCCGAGCTATATGGGTTTCGCATCTATGTGCAGGATATATATATATATATATGTATATATGTATATATATATATATATATATATATATATATATATATATATCACGCATGCTGCGCCTAATCTTGGATATGACTTCAGAACTGGTTGCCGGTTGCACTGATGTTCATTCTCAGGGCTTTGCCGCGCAACTCATTGGTGGTCGAAGCGCAGTGGCCCGTGGCGAGGTATTCACCGTGCAGCCTCTGATATTTGCTACCACCCGGTTAAGCTCAGTAGAGTCCGCTCCCGTGGTCGCATGGCTGCGGGTGTGCATTATGAAGTGAACAAGGCGGCCGACTTGACTGTTTAGCGAAACTAGTTGCATCCCTCCCATATAAGTATCCGTAAGGGCTTCGTCCCATGCCGCCGGCCCCCTGTCTCGGATGATGGCAGATGCAAAAGCTAAACCATGAGGTTTGGGCGCCGCCGTGAAGCAATGTTGGGACCTGTTTGTTTTTCGACCCTGACCCCGCCGATCTGCGTGAGGAGTGCCACCGAATTTCAGGAATGTGGCAAATCCCATGTGTTTTTGGACCTTGACCCCGCCGATCTGTGTGAGGGGTGCCACCGATTGTCAGGAATGTGGCACATCTCATGTGTTTTTGGACCCTGACCCCGCCGATCTGCGTGAGGGGTGCCACCGAATTTCAGGAATATAGTAAATCCCATGATTTTTTTGACCCTGACCCCGCCGATCTGCGTGAGGGGTGCCACGGAATTTCAGGAATGTTGCAAATCCCATATGTTTTTGGACCCTGACCCCGCCGATCTGCGTGAGGGGTGCCACCTGATTTTAGAAATGTTGCAAATCCTGTGTGTTTTTGGACCCTGCCCCCGCCGATCTGCGTGAGGGGTGCCACGGAATTTCAGGAATGTTGCAAATCCCATGTGTTTTTGGACCCTGACCCCGCCGATCTGCGCGAGGGGTGCCACCGAGTTTTAGAAATGTGACAAATCCCATGTGTTTTTGGACCCGCCGATCTGCGTGAGGGGTGTTGAATTCCCCCCCCCTCCGGAATTCTGAGAAGCCTCCCAGGGCGTGGTAGTTCTGCTGGTTGGGGCTCCCCCCCCTCGCGCGTTCATCAACAAGGAACAGTAAGGAGCAAGAAGCAGAACTGTAACAGTGGAAACTGGAAGCTGCAACTGGTACAGGGAGCACCATATTCCCGGCCTACAGCCTGGTGGCCCCGCAAGGGGGCCGACGGATTAAGTCGCGATGAACAGCGTTGAGCGGTTCACTATAGTGGTCGCCCAAGTGGCCCAGTACATTGGTCACAGGTCTCACTCTTGTCCTGTCACGGGCAATTGACGGTGCATATCGCAGGCATTTCTGGTGCTCTGGGGCCGGCCGTTTCCGAGGAGGAGGGAGGATGAGGTGGAGGAGGGGGAGGCGGAGGAGAAGGAGGAGGAGGAGGAGGAGGCGGAGGCGGAGGCGGAGAGGCGGAGGTCGTTCGGCCAGCAGAGTTTCAAAACAGCTTATGTTGTGTACCAATTGTGGGAGTCCGTTGGGTGGGGGCCGCGGATACCAACGTCTGCGAGATGTATTTTTTCGGCGTCCTCTGAGGTCGCTGCTCTATAACAGGAGTAGCGGATTTCTATAAGGCGTGAGTGCGCTGGCAGACCGCGGGCCCTTGGGGCCATCCACCGCGTGAGACGCACGTCAGTGGGCAGGCGCCCTTTTATGAACGCACCTCTGAGTGGAGTCGACCGCATCGGCCGCGCTAGCTTGTTGCGCGCGTTTCCTGTCCCCAATGACGTGTTCACCTTTCATGCCTTGTTTATCTTGAGTGGTTATTGCCTGCTCCTTTTTTTCGGTGCCCCATGTCATCTTGTCGGGTGGCCCTCTCGGAGCGCGAGCAGCTGCTCGAGGTGGTGGCGGCGTTGAGAAAGGAGGATGACCTTCCGCCTCCCGTCCCGCCGCCCATTTGCCCAGCTCCCGTCGATGAGTTTGACGCATGTTTATGTTTGTTTGCACTTGCTCACGCATGCTCGCAAAGATATAGAAGCAACGCGTCAGTATGCTTGCTTCTCTTTGTTTGTTGTTGCCGCTGTCTGTTTTTCTGCCAGGCTGTCAGAGCGCCTGGCGCCACTTGGGCTGTGCCGATCGTCAAGCCGCGGCGGAAACTGATCCCCGATGCGTCGGGGTCGAGCATTGCCTTGTTGCCTCTTGCCTCATATGTGGAGTAGAGAGGTGTAAAGAATGGTGGGTGCGGGAGACGCGCTACGCAAATGCAGCGATTCTGCGGCCTGTGGCCGCCGCAGGACCGAGACCTGCCTGCTTTTGTCTGCCTTGCCTGGCTGTCCCTGCGGGTTTCGGGACTCGTTTCTTCGTTCGGCCTCCGCCGTTCGTGTCTTTCCGCTGGTCCTCGTCCGCTCGCCGTTTTTTCGGCCCCCGTTCGGCTTTGTGCTGCTAGGAGTCAGCGCTTGATTCTAACCCGCGTCCAAAACAAAGCCACGTTTTTGTCCTACCCTCTCTTGATGTCGCTCCCCATTCCACCCCCATCCTCCACCTTCCCCTCTCTTTCTCTCTCGTTCTCCCCCCCCTCTCCCCCTCTCCCCCCCCTGCTGCCACAGGTGTACCACGAACTCCTCGACAAGGATGCCCGCATGACGGAGGCTTTGATGCAGGCCGCCCTTTCTTCATTCCCCAGTGTTACGCCCTCGTCCCTGCCCCTCTGTCCTCCCAACGGCTGCACGAGCCCGAACCTCGGGGCCCAGGGCCTGCGCCCGGACGGTCCTGTGGCGGTGGGGCCACGCCCGCCAAGAGCCACCAACCGCTACGGGCACCGTCTGCACCAACCTCTCGGGGATGGACATGAGCAGTAGGAGGGAGTCGAGTCGAGCCGGTTTAGTCGTCTCCCCTGTCCCCTCCCGCCCCCCATCCCCGATTCTCTGCTATCGTTTTTCCTCTTCCGGACCCTCCTCTTTCGACATCCTCCCTTCTGTTTCGCCTCCTCCTCCTCCTGCGCGCGCACCCATGCGCCTCCTCGTCCCCCTCTTCTCGTTTCCCATATCTGTCTCGTCCTGGCAAGAAAGTAACAGTTCGCTGAGCTTCTACAGGGAGTACTCCATATTTCGGTGTGAACAGAGTTCGTTGAATTCGAAAGTGTTGGCCACATCTGGCTGAGTAGATGCTGATGCCAGCCGTGAGCATGACGGGCATGATGATGTTGAGGGCCATGCTGGTCATGACCACGATCGGCTTGTTGACGGCTCATAATATCATTCCGGCGACTGTGATCATGAGGGTGCCAAGGCGGTCATGTCCAATGTTCGGACCCAGACTTTGGCCAATGTGGCGACTATGATGACTGATAAGCCTTACGCGCAAGATGGTGATCAAGATGGTGATCACGACGATGATTCCTCAACTCCCTGCCCCGAGGCTCCCAGCGGCCCTGCGAAGTCGTAGCCTGCGCTCTGCGTGTCGGGATCTGGGGCTTGGCGGCGCCCCGTGGCATTCTGCTATGTTCACCGGGCAAGTCAGGAGAAGCGATGCTCCGCTGGTGAAGCATACAGTCGGGGCCCTGAAGAAGGAACCCTTTTCGTTGGGGAGGGGCTCGGTGTTCCTTGATTGGGCTGCAGTTTGCCTTCTGTTTTCCTGAGGTTTTCCATGGGAAATCGAAGTTCACCTTATGGGAGAAAGGGGCCCCGTTCCTTATTTAGGGTTCCTTATGTCAACGCCCCGACTGTACGATGAGACCCAGGCCAGCCCCCCAGGCAAGCTTCCCCCATGTGACTTGTGGCATCCCAAGCCCAGATAGCAGCGTAGTTCAGAAGTGCGTGAAGCGCCGGTGGGAGACGCTGGAAAGAACGCCAGAAAAAGCACGCCTAGAGAGCCTGCAAGGTAGGACATCATCTTTGGGAGACGCTGGCCAGGACGCCGGAAAGCATGCCTTTGGAGCCTGCAAGCTTCGAAAAGCAAGCTTCGAAGGAGCTTCGAGGGAGCTGCGACGGACCTGCGGAAAGTCTTCAGGCGCGCGTATTGGGAACGAGTAGGAAAACGCTCTCGGGACCCGCTGGAGTGTGAAGCGACTCGGTGCGGGGATGCTTGCCCGGGAGCCTTGGAAGGGAGCTAGCGTAGCCCTGCCTGCCGGCTTCTAATCTAAAACCTTCTTAGCTCTCCAATGAGCTATCCGGGAACTACAAGTCCTGGAGCATGGTCGTGCCAAGTTGCGACCCCCACAGGAAGTCCATTCTCACATGTGTATTGTTTCAATCGGCTCCTTGTGGGGCAAGTGGTTGTTTGTCCCTACGGGCGTAGTCTTTCTCAGTCTCTTAAGATGTCGGCAGTTACTTGACGTCTTGTGAGATAGCACGAAATTTTGGTGGTCGCAAGGTTCGCCCAAACCCGTGTCGTGGCGGCTCGGGTGCTTCTCTCGACCGCGTGGGACACAACAGGTCGCAGCCTGTGCGCGTGGCTTGCAGGGGAATGGTGGTAGTGCAGGAGGATGAGGAGGAAGACGAGGACGTGACCGATAGTGGATGACATGATGATCTTCCTGGCGGGCACAAGCTTCTCTCTCTCTCTCTGTCTGTTTGTCTCAGTCTGGCCCCAGCCAGTTCTCAGGCCATCTGACCATGGTGTCCGTCCACCCCAGGCCCGCCTGAGGGACCGCCAGGGCCCCGAGGTCCCCTTCTCGGGCGGTGCTAGGACGAGGATAAATCGATTACAGAGCGTTCTGGAACGCTCTCAGAGCGTTCTGGAACGTTCTGAAACGGCAGCTGCGCCCGATACATCCTTCGAACCCGCCGATTCGCAGAGATTTCCGGGCGAGTTATACCGGTCCGATTTTGGCTCGATGTTGCCTTTGTCTTACTCTTCTGCTCCCCTCCAGGCCCGCCTGTCGGGTGTTGATAGAAGTGCCCCTGGTCCAAGGTGCCCCCAAGATTTCCAAGGGGGCCCCCACGGCCCCCACAGCACCCCTCATGAGGCCCAGACGGCCCCAGGCGCTCCAAAATTGAACGAGAAGCTGGGGGCACCTTGGGCCAGGGGCTCCTTTAGCAGCCCCCGAGCCCGAGGGCCCGCGAGGGCCCCGAGGTCCCCTGCCCTCCCGCGGACTGGTCTGTCGAGGGCTCCAAAACATCTCCGCATCAGGCAGCTGCACCCAGGACAGCTGACTCGTTCCGCGCCCAACTCCGAGGTGGCTGAGGCGCACACCGCGAGAAACGTCGCGAATCACAGCGGCAAACTTCCATCCTTGGTAGGTGGATCTAGGCCTCCTAGATGGGGTCCAAGTAGATGGGGTCGGAGGATCGCGCCGCATCGCCGATGCATCGGCGATGCGGCTCGATGTGGAGCCCGTGTTTCCCCACGCCGACGTCGCCGGTGCATCGCCGACCTCGCCGACGCATCGCCGATGCACCGCTGATGCATTGGCGATGCACTGGCGACGCGGCGCGATCCTTCGACCCCCATCTACTCGGACCACATCTGGGAGGCCTCCAGTGGCTCTCTCGAGCTCTCCCCAGACCCCCAGACGTCATGATTTTTTCATGACGCGACCCCCAGAGGTCTGGACCCACTCCCCGGGACCGGTTTCTCATCCTGAACCGTTTTTCGACGGCCCCGAGCCCCGGTGAGGGCCCCCAGAGGCCGAAAACAGCGACAAACCTCCCGTCGTGATTTTTTCGTGGCGCGAGGGGGTCCGGGTCCGCCGCCGCTGGCGGCGTGCGCCGCGAGCAGGAGCGCAGCAGGAGGCCGCGCCCTCCGCGCCCTCGCGGCCGCGGCCCGAGCGGGCGGCCGCGGGGCTCCCTGGGCGCCAGGCCTCCTGCCCCTCCTCCCTCCTCCCCCTCCTCCTCCTCCTCCTCCTCCTCCTCCTCCTCCTCCTCCTCCTCCTCCTCCTCCTCCTCCTCCTCCTCCTCCTCCTCCTCCTCCTCCTCCTCCTCATCTCTCCTCCTCCTCCTCCTCCCCTCCCTCCTCCCCTCCTCCCCTTCCTCCTCCTTTCCTCCTCCTCCTCCTCCTCCTCCTCCTCCTCTTCCTCCTCCCCCTCCCCCTTCGGATCCTTCGGATATCGACTCTGAATCCTCCGGAAAGGATGTAGCCGTCGAGGGGGGGGCCACCTCCTCCCCCCCTCTCAGAAGAGGTACTCCCTGTGGGAGCCGAACACGATGATCTTGCCCCCCCCTCGGTGGCCGCCAGCCTCCTCCACCTAAGGAGGGCGGCACGCTCACCACAAGAGGGGGCGACGGCGATGATGAACTCGCCGTTCAGGTGGGCGCCCTCCAGGATGATGAAGTGGTTGTGCTGGGAGGCGCCGTGGGCGCCAGTGCGGTTGAAGAAGCCGTGCTGGTGCCCGATGCTCTGCTGGTGCCCGTTGGTGTGCTGCTGGTTCCCGTAGGTGTGCTGCTGGTTCCCGTAGGCGTGCTGCTGGTTCCTGTCGGAGCAGGGCGGAGGCATGGCCGCCAGGTGGGCCGTCCTCCTTCTGGTCTGGGCGGGTCGTCGTAGGGCCTACCCCCTCGCCCTGCAGGGGTGTCGTAGGGCCTACCCCCTCGCTCTGCGGGGGGTGTCGTGGTTCTCGGTGTATGTGGTCTCGCCGTCGTACTCGCAGTCCGTGGCGTTGCTCTCTGTGTCGTTCTGGCTCGCTGGGTCGCTGTCGTCGAGTCGGCCGTTGGAGTCCTCCCCGTGAGAGTGGTCCTGGGGCCGCTCGAGGTGGCCGCGCAGGTCGAGCGAGACCCTGCGTCTCGCTGGCTGCCTCGGGTCGCCGCCTGCTGCTTCTCGCAGGCTGCCTCGCGCCGCCGCTGTACTCGTGGTGGTAGCCGTCGGAATCCTCCTGGAAGGAGTGGTCCTGGGGCTGGTGGCGGCGTCATCCTCGGTCACGCGCTGGCCGCGGGCGTCGTCGTGCTCGGACGCGTCGCCCTCGTCGGCCGCGGACCAGGGGGCGCTGGTTGCGACACCAGCGAAAATCGCCTCGATGCGTGCTGGAATGGGGAAGTCGTCGGCGGCCATGGAGACGAAAGCGGCCGCGTTGGGCGCGCAGATGCCTGCCGCCTTTAGTGTCGCGCGGGCCGCGGATCGCCACTGCACACCCGATCTCGCCGCAGCTCCGATGGCCGCTGCTGCCACGGTAATCTTCTCACGCGCCTGGGTGCCGCCGATGCGCTGATTCGTCAGCTGTAACTTCGTCGTGCTGCAGCTGATGGTGTCGGGCTTCGTCTTCGACTCCGAGGGTGGGTCGTCGAGGGGCGTCGTCGAGGGGCATCGTCGATGGACGTCAAGGTTGGTCGAGGGGTGTCGTCGTGGGGAGTCGTCGAGAGACGTAGTCCGTCGAGGGGAGCTGCCGTCTCTTCTAGCACCACTGCCCGCGGCCGCCCTGATCGCACCATTGCCGTCTCTTCTCGCACCACTGCCGCCCGTCTCTTCTCGCACCACTGCCGTCTCTTCTCGCACCACTGCCCGCTGCCGGCTCCTCGCACAGCTGCCCGCGGCCGCCCCGATCGCGACGCTGTAGCTGTTCCCGTCGGGCTCTTCCTTCGCCTCCCGCTTCTCGCAGACGCTGACCACAGGGATGGAGCTGGAGCGCACAGGGCCTGTCTTAGCCTCGTTCTGTCCACGGTCCCTGACTGCAGCGCTGTAGCTGATCGTGTCTGACTCAAGCTTCGCCTCCGACTTATCACGCGCACTATGGTTAGAGCCAAGGAGGATGACGGGCTATATCTTCGCGTTCATAGGCTCGCGTGCCCTGACCGCCTCACTGTAGCTGGTCGTGTCGGACTCTAGCTTCGCCTCCGACTTCTCTTTGCAGGGTGGCGCCTCTGGGAGCGGGCCGTAGGCGGTGAGGTGAAGACTTGTTTGTTTCTCGCTTTGCGCACGCTCTGGTTCTTCCGCTTCGTGCGCGCTTTGGTTCTGGCTTGTGACTTCGCCGCCGTCCTCGCAGCTGTTGCCAGAAGTGCCAGTGCCTGTCCTGTAGCCTGGGCTGCCACTGCCTGCCTTCTCGCAAGGGCCGCCACTGCCTGCCTTCTCACACGTGTCAGTTTCTGCAGTTGCAACGCCGCCCGCTGTCAGTGCCGTCCCTGCTCGCACAGTGTTGGGCTTCAGCTCGCCCTCTTGCTTCTCGCAGGGTGGCGCACCGCTCAGAGCAACGGAGGGATTGGGCTTCTCGCCTCGCGCAGGCTCTGATTCTTCGTTCGCTTCTCGCACGCTTTCTAGCTGGGTGTCCTCCTTCACCCCGCTTTGCGCACACTCTGGTTCTGCCTTCGCTTCTCGCGCGCTCTTGTTCTGGGTTGTATCCTCGCCCTCGTCTGGCAACCAGCGAAGTGCCCAGAAAGGAAGCGACTGCTCTTGATGCTGATGCTGCCATTCTTGATGATGCTGCTGCCAATCTTGTTGCGACTGCTGCCATTCTTGATGCCACTGTGGCTGTGCCCGCCACTCGTGGGACCACCAGCTTCGCCAGCCTTGCAATTCTTTCTGCAGCTGATCTATGTGGGTCTTCTGTTCATGAATCTTGGCTTCCGCTGCGAGGCGAGCCGCCTTCTGCCTTGCCTGGCGGACGAGGCGGGCCTGACGGGCCCAGAGACTGGTATCTGATGTCGACATCGGCTGCGCACCTGTTTCGCTGCGCCAGGTGCCATGCCGAAACCGTGGTTCCATCGCGGCGCCTGCGGAGAAGCGCGCGCCTGGGGCCGGCCCGCGAAGCCGCCAGCCCTGTGGCCCCGGAGGGCCGCAGGAGGGCGGCGGCGGTTCGGGCCGCCGATGGCCCTTGAGCCAAAATGGCTACGGACCCCCCCTCCCCCCCCTCCTCCTCCTCCTCCTCCTGCCCTCGCGGCGCACGGGGGTCTGCACGCCGCGGGTTCTCGAGGTCGGCTCCTCCTGGCAGACGCCGGGGGTGGCCGGTCTAATTTAAGGCCCCCTCTATCTCGGTGCTCTGTTTGAACTGCCTCTCCTCCTGGTCCGGGATCGCTTCCACCTTTTCCTTTCTAATTTCTCGATCCCATTCTCCTTCTCCCCTCCTCCCATTTTGCGGGCATCTGGGGGGGGATTCTTTGGGAATTTTTGAGGGCCTCTTGGGCCCTCTTGGGAGCCCGCGGGGGAGCCGCTGAACGGCCTGCCAGTGCAGCAACGTAGTATGATATTGAGTTTCAGACCCGCGCCAGTTCAGCGGGCGGTCTGGACTCGCACGGGTCTTTTCACCGACCTTGTCCCCATCTGGTTTTGTGACCTCTTGGGGCTCTCTCGGGCGCCTGTGAGGAGTCAGCTGGGGACCAGTAAGGGGCTCGTCGGGGACAGTGGTGGACCTGCACGTTTTCTTGGCGATTTCCTGGGCCGCTTCCGTTCCGATGTCGTTTTGCAGCAACGGCGGACTGAAGACGAACGAGGGAAGACGAAAACGCAACGAACACGAAGAACACTGTCTGGGTCGATCCCTGGTACAGTCGGTGCCCTGAAGAAGGAACCCTCTTCGTTAGGGAGGGGCTCCATGTTCCTCGATTGCTTCACAGCTTGCCTCGGGTTTTCCTCTGGCATGTTCCTTACTTAGGGTTCCTTAGGTCAGCGCCCCGACTGTAAAAAAGGGGGTTCGCTGGGGATGCCGCGCGGCCGCCTCGGGCGCACCCGTTCTGCCGGGCCCTCTCACAAGGTGCGGCTGCACCCCCGATCCACAAGTTGAGCTTCGATTTCCCATAGAAAACCAGAGGACAACCCAAGGCAAACTGCGAAACAATTAAGGAACACAGAGCCCCTCCCCAACGCCTTCAGCGCCCCGACTGTACCTGTGGTGATCATTTTGGTACTCATTGTTTTGCCGATTGGATATATACATATATATATATATATATATACACAGATAGATCGATCGACGATATAATATCGTATCGCGCCGTTTCCTGTCGTTGGGCGCCTGTCGGTGTCTCTTTCGGGTGCCTCTCGGAGGCCTCCCGGTCTCAAGGGCATGCCGGGCCGTCCTGGGGCCCCCATTTGGGTCGTGTGGGTCCCCTCTCGGGCCGTCTCGGGGCCCTGTTGGGATCCTCCTCCTGCCGCTCCGGCGCTCTCAGAAGTCGCGCGGCACACCCCGCAGAAAGCATGCGAGAAGCCCCGTCCCCACGGCCCTTGGGCCCCCGCCAAAGAGCATTCAGAGCACCCAGTGCAGAGAGTTCGAAGGGACCTGAGGACGCTCCACTCAGTGCCTGCGGCACGGTGGCGGATACCCCGTCTTATCCAATTGGGTAGTACCCCATTACATTCTGCCGGCTACCCTATCATACCCTGTCCTTCCATACCCCATCACAGGATCCCCTATTCTATAACATCATATCCTTTCTAGCCTACCGTGTCCTCCCACTTGTTTCGTTTCGGCAAGCAATCCAGCCTATAGGAACGATGCCCTGGCAAGCTGCCTGGCGGTGCGACGTACACACGCATACATACGGTAGGTTTGCGTCGTGTCGACCAGCGGCGACCCCGCTGGCGGCGTTCAACGTCGAACGCCGGCGGCGACCCGGAATCGATCGATGTTGAACGATTGGACGTTGCGGCAACGGCCGATCGTTCAAGGTTGAACGATCCCTGCGGTGTCAGAAACCAACGGCGGGGTCGTCACGACACGAACCTGCCGTATACATATTGTATAATAAGGGCACGCTAGCACGGTGAGCTAGAGACATACTGGGAGTGTAGTGGAGGCATTTTGGAGCCCTCTCGGGGGCCCTCTGGGGGTCACTTCGGGGGGGCCTCCGATCCTCTCCTGGTGTTCCCCTGGGGCCCTCTCAGGGGCCTTCTTGGGGTCATCCCTCGGAGGTCATCGATCAAAGAAGAGGCTGGCTTCAATCAGCCTCGCCCCGTTGGAGCTTGAAACGCCGCCTCCTGGGATCCGCTCAGGACGCCCTTGGGCGGAGCCCTTGTGTGAGCATCGCCTGGGCATGTGCATGCTCTTCTCGGGGGGGGCCATCGAAGAGCATCCTGGACCATCGGGTGGACAAAACACGCACGACACCGCTTACGGGAACGGGAGGTCCGAGCGACGGCAAGTTGTTGGGCCTCTTTTGGGCTCTCATAGGCGGCCTGGGAATTATCTTGAGGACCCAGAAACTCAGCGGAAGCGAAACGGCGAACCAACTGCACCTACTCGAACCATATCCAGTGGTGTAGCGAGTTCGGTCTCCCGTGAGCATCACTGGAGGCACCGTGAATATTTGGAGCTGTCTTGTGGTGGCCTCGGGCCCTCTAGGAAGGATGATGGAGGCTATCGTTATCCAACTTGGATTCCATTATGTGGCCTTGGAGGCCGCCTTGGGGTTTCCTGGGCCCATATCGAACGCATCTGGGACCCAACTCGGGGCATCTTGCATGCTCTGGCTTGTCGCACCCTCCCCTCCAGACCCTTCGGACATGACGCAGGGAATCAATATGGCTCGAAGGGGGAGCTCCTGAAAACCACCTACGCCGAGGGGGCGGATGTAATGCCTATCCTATCCAGGCGCCCGCGGCGAGTTCCGCCACCGTTCCAAGGGCCAGGAAGTGTATGCATTTTAGTTGGTGTGTGTATATATATACATAAAGATCATAGGTCTGCATATATACACAATCAAAAGCAACACATTCGTGAGGGGTGTGGTGTTGCACGCGGCTGGGTGTGGGGAAGGGGGGGGCTTCGATGATTTACGAGATGATTTACGGGAGCCCTGCCCAGCACAAAGCATGGCGTTCGAATACGTCACACCGTGCAGGCACGATTGGCAGATCTTCTCTCCCTGTCTGGAGTTTCGACCGAGCGTCGGCCCGAGAACCCCCGCAGTTCGACAAGGACGGGGACGGCCTAGTCGACACGGCAGAGATGATCGCGGCCATGGACGGGCTGGACACGAGCCTGTCCAAGGCGCTCACGAGGGCGCGGGGAAGGGAGGAGTCGGGGAAGGGGGGGATGTTGATGATGCTGTTGATCATGGTGATGATGATGATGAAGATGATGATGCTGATGATGATGATGATGACGATGACGATGCGGTTGATGATGATGCTGATTATGATGATCATGATGATGAGGATGAGGATGAGGATGCGGATGACGATGATGATGCTGATGAAGATGCTGATGCTGATGATGATGATGATGCTGATGATGCTGATGATGCTGATGATGGTGATGATGGTGATGCACTTGCTGATGCTGATGCTGATGATGATGCTGCTGCGAATGCTGATGATGACGATGATGATGCTGATGCTGCTGCTGATGATGATGATGGTGATGCT
Source organism: Prorocentrum cordatum (assembly GCA_963575745.1). Classification (NCBI taxonomy): domain Eukaryota; class Dinophyceae; order Prorocentrales; family Prorocentraceae; genus Prorocentrum; species Prorocentrum cordatum. Next base: position 193,902 of record CAUYUJ010017725.1, on the reverse strand, counting down.
GATGCTGCTGCTGGTGATGCTGATGATGCCGATGCTGATGCTGATGCTGATGCTGTTGCTGTTGCTGTTGCTGATAATGATGAAGAGGATGAGGATGAGGATGAGGATGAAGATGATGATGAGGAGGAGGAGGAGGACGAGAAGGAAGATGAGGGGGAGCGGGGGGGGGGGGCAGGGGAAAGGGGGGGAGGTGCAAAACAGTTGTTGCATTGATGTTTTCCTGCCGCCGCCGTCATCGTCATCGCGCTGTGCGCGCGTGCGCACTGCTCGAGTGCGCTGCCTTCGTTGGCTCAAGGCACGGCTTACGGGCTGCGGGAAGCCCATGGATCGAATGATTGAACTGTTGCGCGCGAGACACGGTGCAACAAGTAGCCATGGTCTCTCGTGATTTTTCAGTAGCGCTGTCATTTTTGGGTACACCTGGGACACATGTAGTTTTAAGTCGGGCATGTCCCTCTACATATTCAAAAAGAGTCCAAAAATAGTCAGGGGCAGATTTTTTGACTATTTTTGACCATCTCTGAACCGCCCAAAACCGTCCAGAAACTGCCTGTAGGGGGACATGCCCGACCTAAATGTAGTTGCGAACGCGCCACCTGATAACATGGCAGGCTTACCGGTGTTGAGATAATTACTTGATCCGCAAGTCGTGCCAAGCGGGGGGCTGCTCCGTAGAAGCGTTTGCGGATTCAAGAGCGACTCTTCGGACAAAAAAAATTCGGCGCCAGGACGGCGAGCAGTGCCGGAAAGCACGAAGCTGGACAGCGCCCGCAGGCGCAGCAACGACCGCATCATTAGTTCCAGGCCGCGCTTCAGGACAGGGCGCAGGGCGCGCTGGAGTGAGAGTAATATCTCAAGGAAACGCAGATAATCGCAAGAGGGGAAAAACACACAGACACGATTAATCGTCGATTCCAAGGAAAATATAGGAAAATATGGGAAGTGGGGGGGAAGACGAAAACTTCGAGAATACTAGAAAATACGGGGATTCCAGATATTTTTGCACATTTACCTAAACGACCACCCCCCGGGTGATAGGGAGGTTGTGGGGGGAGGAGAGGGGGGGAGCCAGCATCTGACTCAATCGATCTCACTATCGATCTCACTCAACGGGGCACCACGGGACACCACAGGACATCGCGGGACGCTTGTCGATCTCACCATCGATCTCACTATCGATCTCACTCAACGGGACACCACGGGACACCACGGGACACCGCGGGACACCTCTCGATCTCACTATCGGTCTCACTATCGATCTCACTATCGATCTCACTCCACGGGACACCATTGGACACCATAGGACGCCACGGGACACCTGGGGACACCACATCGATCTCAGCATCGGTCTCACTATCGATCTCACGATCGATCTCACTCAACGGGACACCACGGGACACCACGGGACACCACGGGACACCATTCGATCTCCTTATCGATCTCACTATCGATCTCACTTTTTGGGACACCACGGGACTCCACAGGAGACCTCTGGGCACCACATCGATCTCACTATCGATCTCACCATCGATCTCACTATCGGTCTCACTATCGATCTCACTATCGATCTTACTATCGATCTCACTGTCGATCTCACTCAACGGGACCACGGGACACCACGGGACACCACGGGACATCGCGAGACATTCGTCGATCTCATTATGGATCTCATTATCGATCTCACTCAAAACGACACCACGGGACACCACGGGACACCGCGGGACACATCTCGATCTCATTATCGGTCTCATTATCGATCTCACTATCGATCTCACTCCACGGGACACCATAGGACACCATAGGACACCACGGGACACCTCGGGGCACCACGGGACACCACGGGACACCGCGGGACACCTCTCGATCGCATTATCGGTCTCACTATCGATCTCACTATCGATCTCACTCCACGGGACACCATAGGACACCACGGGACACCACGGGACACCGCGGGACACCTCTCGATCTCACTATCGGTCTCACAATCGATTTCACTAACGATCACACTCAACGGGACACCATAGCTCACCACGGGACACCACGGGACACCTGGGGACACCACATCGATCTCAGCAGCATCGGTCTCACTATCGATCTCACGATCGATCTCACTCAACGGGACACCACGGGACACCACGGGACACCACGGGACACCATTCGATCTCCTTATCGATCTCACTATCGATCTCACTTTTTGGGACACCACGGGACACCATAGGATACCTCTGGGCACCACATCGATCTCACTATCGATCTCACCATCGATCTCACTATTGGTTTCACTATCGATCTCACAATCGATCTCACCATCGATCCCACTCAGCGGGACACCACGGGACACCACGGGACATCGCGGGACACCTCGAGCCCTCGCCGGACGGACGGACGGACGGACGGCGGGCGGGGGAGAATCATTTGTTTTGATTTCGCCCTAGCAACGGCGGACACCGCGGGACACCACGGGACACCGCGGGACATCGCGAGTCACCGCCTCGCGGGCGGGAGGGAGGAGGAGAGTCATTTGTCTTGGCTTCGCCTTAGCAACGGCGGGTTGATTCCCTTCGCGCGCCCACGCAGCTTCGCCTCGCCCTCACGCACGACACGAGCGAAACGAGACGATTTCCCGGTTGGGGGTCTCCGTGCCGCTGCGATCTCATCCCTTAACCCCCGATTTGTGTGTCCTTGGGCTCCTTCAGAATCGCGAATCATATGTTGAGAAGGTCGCAGAAGTGCAATTTGGGTGCGGCAGGTTGTAGCAGCGGAAAGCGCAACCAAGGCAGGAGTTTAGAAGATAGCCGAGGACGAGGGACAACACGTGTGGTAAGATGATGCATTTCCCGAAGGGTATTGCGTGATGTTTGAAAGAGCGTGTTCTACCGCTGCTGGCGGAAAACCGGGGGGGGGTCACTACCGGTTCGAACCCCACCCCCCCCCCCCCCCCCTCCGAAAAACCGGGGGGGGTCACTACCGGTTCGAACCCCTCCCCCCCCCCCCCTGCTCATCATGAAAAGGGGGGGGGGGTCACTACCGGTTCGAACCCCTCCCCCCCCCCCCCCCCTCTCGAAAACCCAGTGGGGGTGCGGACAGAGGTGGGGACGGTGTTGGTGGGACAGTGGTGAGGGGATAGCGGGACAGTGGTGGGGACAGTGGGACAGTGGGACAGTGGTGGGGACGGTAGTGGTGGGGACAGTGGTGGGGACAATGGTGGGAACAGGGGGGGACAGTGGACAGTGGTGGTGACGGTGGTGGTGGGGACAGTGGTGTGGGGACAATGGGAATGAGGTGGAAACAGTGGGACAGTGGAGGGTACAATGGTGGTGGGGACAGTGGTGAAGGCGGTGGCGAGGACGGCGGTGGGACAATGGGACAGAGGTACAGTGGGGACAGTGGTGGGGAAAGTGGGGACAGTGGTGGGAACAGTGGGACAGCTCAGTGGGACAGCGGAGGAGTCAGTGGGACAGTGGGGACAGTGGGGATAGTCGGGCAGTGGTTGGGGCCGTGGAGACAGTGGGGAGAGTGGAACCGTGGTGGGAACAGTGCTGGGGACAGCGGGGACAGTGCGACAGTGGTGGGGCCACTGGTGGGGACAGTAGGGGCGGTGGTGGAACCAGTGGGGACAGCGGTGGTGAGGACAGTGGTGCTGGGAACACCAGTGGGGGATGTGATGCGGACGGTGGTGGGGACCGGGAGTCGTTTGCTGGCGGTGAGTAGGGGGGGGGGGGGGGGGGGGGGGGGGGGGGGGGGTTCGAACCGGTAGTGACCCCCCCCGGTTTCCGGATCCGAAGGGGGGGGGGGGGGGGGAGGGGTTCGAACCGGTAGTGACCCCCCCCGGTTTTCGAGCGGGAGGGGGGGGGGGGGGGTTTAGGGGAGGGGGGGGGTTTTGCCGGGGGAAGGGGTGGGGGGGGGGGAGGGGTTCCAGCAGGGGGGGGGGATTTTCGGAGGGGGGGGGGGGCGACCCCCGGGTTCCGGAGGAAAAGGTTGGCAATTTTCCACAGTAAAGCGGCGGTGGATCACGCTCTCTCTGATGTTTGCTTCTTTGGGCCCTCTCTGCGGTCCTCTGGGAGCGCTCTTGGGCCATCTTCGGGGCCTCGTGGGCCGTCTTGACGCAATCTTGGATCGTCGTGGGGCTACCCTGGCCCGTCTCGACGCTCTCTTGGAGTGTCTCGGCGCTCTTTCTGGGCCCTTTCGAGCGGTCCAGGGGATCTTTTGGAGGCTCCAGAGACTCCAGGGGGTGTGTCCACGAGCTCTGCGCCCCCCCCTCCCCCCTTGAAACAGCATCTTGGACCCCAGGGGAGGGGAAACGGGGGAGGGGGAACAGCCAAACGTCTCACACACCTTTTCACCCCTGGCAAGCGGGGGTCGGCGGATGTTCTGTGTGTCTCCCTGCTTCAGCGCCATCGTCTGGCCCGGTGGCCGGCAAGTCTGAAAACGTCAGCGCCTGTGTGTTTCTACGGACTGCGCAGGTCCACCTAGAGAGCCCTGGCCCTGATGCCTTATTGAGAACCCACTCGCTGAGAGCCCCCTTGCTTCGCATGTCGCGGTGGCGGCCCCGACAGAACGTTTTGCCGAGCAAGCTGTTAGCGTATCGCTCTGCTTCGTGGTACGGGAGGCTGGAGAAACAAATTCGGCACTGTGATGCTTGGGGGCTGGGACGTGCTTTGCGTATCGCGCCGAAGCGTGGTGGGACAGAACCAACGGCGTGACACGCTATCACCGCTCCTGACCGCACCTGTCTGCCTTATTTAACCCGGCTAGGTCACCCGTTGCTTAATTCACCCGGTGACTCACCCGAACCTTGACTCACGCGAAGCTTAATTCACCCGCGCCTAACCCACCCGATCTCTCACTCACCTGGTCTAACTCACCCTATCTTATATATATATATATATATATTGCTGGGTCTAACTCATCCGATCCTGAACTCGACTGGTCTAATTCACCCGATCCTCACCTCACCCGGCCTATCTCACCTGGTGCTTAATTCACCCAGCGATTAATTCACCTGGGGTCTGACTCACCTGGCGCCTAGTTCACCCTGCGCCTAACTCTCGGAGGTTGATTGACCTTCTACCCTGACACGTCGATAAGCGAATTGGTCGTTTTCGGTTCGCGAGAGGGCGTCGCGGCCGTCATTTTTGCGGGTCCAGGTCCGTCGGTTTCGGTCATAGGCCGTTTTCACTAAAGGGAGGTTTACTAAAGGGAGGTCAATTGTCCACCAGCGAAACTCACCCGGCCCCCGACTCACCCAGCGCCTGAATCACAGGGCGCCTGACTCATTGGGCGCCTGACTCAAGTAGCACCTGCTGCACCGAACTCACCCGGCGCTTGACTCACCCGGCACCGAAATCACCCAGCCCTGAAAATACCTGGCGCCTCTCTCACCCGGAGTTTGACTTACCTGGTGCCAAACTCACCCGAAACCAAACTCACCCAGTGCCAAATTTACCCAGCGCCATCTCATTTTGCGCCCAACTCACCCGGCGCCTAATTCACCCAGCGCCGAAATCGCCCGGCGCTTAATTCACTTGTCGCCTCTCTCACCCGCCGCCTCTCTCACCCCGCGTCCGCTTCACCCAGGGCTTAATGTACCTGGCAGTTAATTCACCCAGCTCCTAACCCACCCATTGTGCCAAAGTCACTCAGGGTATAAAGCACCCGGCCCCTGACTCACTCGGTGCCGAACTCACCCGGTGCTTAACTCACCCGTTGCGTCTCCGTCCTCGTCCCTCGCCTCCTGGTCACCGTCCTCTCTCTCTCTCTCTCTCCTCAGCGTGCTCAGACGACTCCAGGACCACGCTGAAGAGGAAACGACCGCGCCGACACAGGAAGAGGACGCGCCACAAAATGCCGCTGTTTCTGAGAGCATCCACGCTTAATGAGAGACGGCGAACTGGCACAGGGAAGAGACGCAATACAAAACGCCGCTGACTTGAGACACCCCAGACGACTCAAGGTGCACGCTGAAGATGAAACGCCCACACGGGCACAAGCAGAGGACTTGCTACAAAACACCTCTGCTTTCAGAACAGCCCAACCCAAGCTGGAAGAGAAACGGCCGCACAGGCACAGGCAGGAGGCGCGCTACAAAATGCCGCTGTTTGTGAATCGACCCCAGACGACTCTGGGACCACGCGGCAACGCTGGAACGGAACGCCCACACCGACACTGGCAGACGAGGCGCTACAAAACGCCCCTGCTTTGGGAACGCGCCAACCCAGGGTGAAGAAGGAACCGGCGCACTGGCGCAGACAAGAGGCGCGCTACAAGACGCCATTGCTCCCGAGACGACCCCAGCCGACGCCATGACCACGCTGGAGAGGAGACGCCTACGCCGACAGAGGCAGGTCCTCGCAGTTTTTGTTGTCTTTTTGCTGTTGTTTTTCATTTGTTCCTATCTATGTATACATATATATATAGATGGATATGTGTCCATGGCTATATATAATATCTTGTTATGTGTATATATCGTGTAACATGGAGCTGGGCGCTGGCACCTGACTCGCTCACCCGGCGCCCGACTGACACGGCGCCTCTCGCCCGGCGCCTACCTCTTGTCCTGCGCCCACGCACCCCCCGCCTGACTCTGCCCCACAGCCAGCCCAGCCCACTCGGTGCAAAACTCACCCGGGGCATGAAGCATCCGCCTCTAACTTTAAGTCGGGCCCGTCCCTCTACAGGAGGAATATTGAAAATGGAAAAAATAGTCTGGGCACGATTTGTTGACTATTTTTGGCTATTTCGGGCCCATCCTTAGCAACTCTCGCTGGCCAACCTCGCTCGGAAAACGCTGACGTGGCCCTCCAAGGCCCTTGCATCTCTACCGTAGACCATGATGATACGGTTTGTCTGTACGCCGCTGTTTTGGAGACGGGCCCAGATTAGCCGCGTGCTGATGGGCCTGTTTTCCACCACCACCACCACCATAAGTTGGAGGGGGGAAGGAGGTGGAGGACGAGGAGGAGGAGGAGGAGGAGGAGGAGGAGGAAAAGGACGAGGAGGAGGAGGGGGAGGAGGAGGAGGAGGAGGAGGACGAAGAGGAGGAGGAGGAGGAGGAGGAGGAGGAGGAGGAGCAGGAGGATGACCCCCTCCCCCCCAACTTCTGGTGGTGGTGGTGGAAAGCAGGCCATCACCGTGCATTTCACCCAGTGCTAAAACCGCCTGGCCTGCTTCTCCTGCTGCTCAGCCGACCCAGCTTGGCTCGCCCAGCGCTGGCCTCTCTCCGGGGCTCCCCCCTCGCCGGGTGAGCGCCACACCGCGGGACGGCTCTTCCCGGCAACCGCACCCCGCCCGGTGTTACTTGGGCCCGGGGGCCAAAATTTCCCCTGGGATTAAGTCGGGCCTTTCCTTGCACAGGGGGATCAGTCAAAGATGCTGAAAAAATAGTCCGCGGACGATTTTTCTGCCATTTTTGATTTCTTTGTTATCCGTATTTTTTTTCCGTGCAAAATCCGCCTGTAGGGGGACAGGCCCGACCTAACCCTGGGACGCAGCTGACCTAGCAGCGGTTGCTTCTGTGCCTAACCCGCCCGTTGCTGAAGCCGCCCAGGCCCTTGCCAAGAAACACCCTGCTCGCCTCCAGGGTGCCGTGGGTTTCTTCGGTTTCGATGATTTTGCTATGGAAGCGTGCCGTCCCCACACCAAAAAGCGATGGACGTCCTGGGGTCTCAGGGTTTGGGTTTCTTGTGGAAGGTTTCTTGTGGTCGGGCCCCCACTGTAACTCACCCAGCGCGAAACTCAAACGCGGCCTCATCCGCCCTCCGCCTGTCCGTCCCCCACGGCCCCCCCCTCTTAATCAAACACCTCCTCGCTGTCCTCGTCCTCCTCGTCCTCGAACCCCGCCACTCCTCGTCCCCAACTTCCTCCTCGTTCTCGCCCGCCTCTTGCTTTGCCTCTTGGTCCTCGTCGCCCTTCCCCTGGGAATCACCAGGCCAGTTGCGAGACAGGTCTTCCCGGTCCTCCAGAAACGAAGAGCCGAAGAAGAGTGGAGGGGGAGGCAGGCAACAGCATACAGTCGGGGCGCTGCAGAAGGAACCCTTCTCGTTTGGGAGGGGCTCCGTGTTCCTTGAGTGTTTCACAGCTTGCCTCAGGTTTTCGATGGGGAATCGAAGTTTAACTGGTGGAAAAAAGGGGCCTCGTTCCTTATTTCTCGTTCCTTTGGTCAACGCCCCGATGGTAGGGAGAGAGGGAGGACACAGCAGAATCCCCATGAGTATCCCACCAGGAGGCCTCGGAGAGCCGGAGAAGGCCGGCGAGGGCTCGAGAGAGGGCCGCCGGAGCCGCCGCCCGGGAGCCAGGGAGAGTCGCGGCATAGGCGTGCGGGGGCCGCCGGACGCGTCGCAGGAGGGCGCGCGGAGGCCGAGGGCGGCCCGCCGAGAGGCCCGCAGGGCCGCCGGGGTATCCGAGCGCCCCTCGGAGAGGCGCCCCGAGCCTCCGAGCGCCGCGGGATCCCGCAGGAGGCACCCGAGGGTCTCCTCGTCCCGCTTCCCCCTCCCCTCTCCATCACCTCCGCCTCCTCCTCCTCGTCCGCCTGCTTCTCCTCCCCAGTGTTCTCCTCGTCCTCCTCCTCCTCCGCGTTCTTGCCCTGGTGGTCCTCGTCGTCCTCCCTCCTGCCAGTCCGCCTCCCTGCTCCTCCTCCTCCTCCTCCTCCTCTTCCGCTCCTTTTTCTCATAAATGACTCCTACCTGTCGCACCCCGAGGCTTGTCCGTAGGGCGGGCGCGGCGTTTCATCTGATAATTGCGCACCATGTATAATTTTTCAGCTGAAAGTGTGCGGATGGAGGGCGGGTCGTTTTCAAAACGTGGCTCTCGCGTTGGCGCCGTGCACGTTCGTTTAGAACCTTGCAGGAGTTTCACGGATGGAGCGGGCCGGTTTCGAAAGTAGTGCTCCGCGCACATTCGTCTTGACAGGTTGCAGTTCTTCACGGATGGAGGGCGAGGCATTCTCAAGATGTGGTTCTCAGTTGTAGCGCCGCGCACACTCGTCCGACGAGCTTTTTGCAAGAGCTCCACGGAGGAAGGGCGGGCCGCTTTCAGACGGAGGCTCTCGTCTCGGCGCCGCGCACGCTCGTCTTGAACGATTGCAGGAGCTTCACGCGTGCAGGGCGGGCCGTTTCCAGAATGCGGCTCTCGCCCTAGCGCCGCGCGCACTCGCTTCAACCCTTCGCAAAGAGTTGCACGGATGGAGGGCGGGTCGTCTTCCAAGCGTGGTTCTCGCCCCGGCGCCGCGCGCGCAGTCGTTTGAAATGTTTAGAGCAGCTTCACGGATTGTCATGCTTGACGTCCTAGAAGTGGTGTTTTTGGTACGATGTCGGATTGTCAGGGCGCATCAGTTGCGCTGATTCGCGGTGTTGAAGTCGCAGAATCTGTGCTCTGGCACGATTCAGGTCGCCAGTACGGAACAGTTACGTTGATTCGCGGCGTTGAAGTCCCAGGAACGGTGTTCTGGTACAGTTCAGGATGTTCAAACGGTCTTATTTCAACGGGGCAATTCCCTCAGTAAGAATAAATCCGTACAGTTATGAAGAGGGAACTTGGAGGGAGTGTTTATTCCAATATCGTTGATGAGTCTTTGGTTTATACTTGTCCTCCTCCTCCTCCTCCTTTCCTCCTACTCCTCCTCCTCCTCCTCCTCCTCCTCCTCCTCCTCCTCCTCCCCTTCCTCCTCTCTCTCCTCGGTCCGCCCTCCTGATGACCCTCCTCCTCTCCCTCCTCCTCGTGCTCTTCCCCGTCCTCGCCCTCCTTCTCCCACCCGTCCTCCGCCTCCTCGTCCTCCTGCTTGTTCACATCCTCCGCCACCTACTCCTTGTCCTCGTCGTCTTCGTCTTCTTCCTCCTCCTCCTCCTCCTCCTCCTCCTCCTCCTCCTCCTCGTCCGCCGCGTCCTCCTCCCATTCGTCAACAAATTCCAAGCCCACGTCGTGGCCACGAGCGTGTTACGGCTCACCCGTCGGTACACGCACCCTGCGTTACATCCCACCCAGCGCCTATCTCACCCTGTGCCTGACTCCACCGGTGCCTATTTCACCTATTGCCCACGTCCCCCAATGCTTGACTTACCTGGTGCCTGACTGACACGGTGCCTAACATGCCCGATGCCTAACCCACCTGGTGTTAACTCATCCAGTGTCCAATTCACCCGGTGCCCAAGTCACCCGGTGCCCAAGTCACCCGCTGTCGAATGAACCCAGCGCCGAGCTCACCAGGTGCCGATTTCACGGTGCCCAACTTACCAGGTGCCGAACGCACGCGCAGCCGGCGCCACCATCACCCGGCAGCTAACTCACCTGGCGCCTGATTCTTTCGGTGCCTACCTCACCCAGCGCCTAACTCGCCCGGCCTATTTCACAATGTGCCTAACTCACCCAGCCCAATTTGCCCGGTGCTTAACTCACCCGCCTTCTCTCATTTGGTGCTTAATTCACCCGCTTTACCTCACCCGGTCGCGATTCACCCGGTCCGCGGGTCGAGTGAATCGCAGCGGGTGTGTCGCCATCGGGTGGACCAGCCCGTTTCCCTTTTCGGAGTGGACGAGAAAGGGGGTGTGGGCAAGACAGGGCAGTGCGACAGGTAGTGCATAGAGGCCCGTCACCAGGCGCGTTCCCAACTATTTGCGATAAATGCATGGCCACTCTTGGCGCCATGGGGCGCAAGAAAAATCAGCACCCCCTTCCATCCTTCAGCATGTCGCATGTGAGGCCATCAATTTCGACCGGCAGGATGCCCCTGTCGCCAATCTGCAGGATTCTTATCGGGAAAACGCAGAGCTCGAGTACGCCGGAATTCGGGTTTGCCGACCTCTTGACGAGTTCGTCTTGGACTTTGACGGCCCAGTTTTCGTGGGATGTTTGCGGCGGGAGCTCGCGTCTAGTTTCAGACTGGGTCGCGTCATTCTCGTGGTGGGCTCGTCGTGCCGACCCGAGTCCCCCGAGCCCGAGTCTCACGTCTCCCCGATCTCATGCCTGGGAGAATCCACGCAGGAAGGTGTACACTGTTCTTCTCAGGATCAAGGCCAAAAGTACGGTGGCTGCGACGCACGCCGCGCGAGGCGGCTCACGGGCCAAAACGCTTACGGTTCGGGTGCACGCTGCGTTGATGTTTCCCTTCGCCATGCACTGCTAACTACGACTCTGGTTGCTACATGCCTGCTTCGCAGACCTGGCGTGCCACCCGCAGGCGCGCCACTGCTAGGAGGTGTAACCCTCACGCGGGCCCCGGGCATCAACTCGCCAGACGTCGCGCTTGGGACGATTCGTGGCAGCGTGGTGCGGCCTCTAAGCGCGGCGGGGGCATCGGCATTCCAGAGCAGGCGGTGCGTGGTGACTTTTGCCCCCATGGCACCAACGTGGTTCAGAGCGTGCATTACCTACCCCGCTTTCGCTTCCAGGCAAAACCAAGTCATACCATGTGCCTCCTCGTCAAGCGGCCTGACCAGTACAGGCCGTAGTTTGGCATCGCTTGGTATCTCTTGGAAGCGAGGGCGGTCAAAAAACGAGGTAGGTTAGTTTGCCCCCTAGAGCAGGCAGTGCGTGGTGACTTCTGCCCCCGTGGCGCACCAGCGTGGTGGGGATGCGGCCGACGGGTGCGCGCGGCGCCCGGGCGAGAGCTCTACGTTCCGAGAGGCAGCTGCCTGCCAGCCGTGCAACCGCCTGCGCGTCTGCAGGCGCAGGCTCGCGGCGCAGCGTCCGGGCGAGCATCGCCTTCTGACACGCGGAGCCCTCCCGCCGGTGCAGCGGCTGGAAAACGAACGTGCGCAGCAGTCAGTCAGTGAGCGAAGAACGGTATAACATAACATAGATTTTCCGCCGTCGGGGACACCTGCTCCTGGGCGGCTGGAAAGTTTATACCCCTACGGTGCCACCGTAAGGGTATAAATTTTCCAGCCGCCCTGGTACAGGCGCCCCCCGACAGCGAAACAGATTATTTTATACCGTTCTTCGCCCGTTTAGTCAGGCGAGAACTACACACTGAAGACGACCCGCCCTCAATCGCGTGGGCGCTGGCAAATTTGAAGGCGAATGTATGTGTGGCGTCGCTGCGAGAGGCACACCTGGAAAAAGACCCGCCCTCCATCCAGATAGCACTTGGCAGCCTTTACGAAGAATGTGCACCGCGCTGAGGCGATAGCACTTTTTTGGGAACGATTCGCCCGGTGCCCGTTTGGCTGGTGGAGGTCCCAAGCTTCTAGATCATCAGCGGTGAGCTTTTTTAGGCGCGGCGCACGGTGCACCCTACTGCCACCTGTGGTTGTGAGGCGCCGAGGAGTTGCTCATGAGGAAGGAGGATGGAGGCGGAAGAGGAAAGGAAGAGGGCCAAGAGCAGCAGCGGACGACCACGGTCCATCTTCAGCAAGAAGGCGGGCTGGGGTAGGCTTAAGTCGGGCACGTCCCTCCACAGGAGGAGTATTCAAGAATAGTCGAAATAGTCCTGGGACGATTTTTGATTATTAGCAAACTATTTTTGACATTTTTGTCTTGTTCGTCCCAAGCCCGCCTGTAGGAGGACATGCCCGACCTAAGGGTAGGCCAGGGGCGGGCTGGAACCCAGCGCAGGCGCAGCGGGACCTGCTGGTGCACGCCGTCTTCCAGGATGAGCGCGGGGGCATCCCGGTCCGTCCTGCTGAAGCGCTCCTTCTCTCCCTCGCCTCCTCTTTTTGACCCCTGCCTCCTTATTCTTCTCCTGTCCTTTGGCTCGTGCCGCCTGATTCGCCCGTCGTGCAGTCTATGCTGGATAAGACTCAAGCCTTCAGCGCAGAGGCGCAGGAGGCGAGGGAGAGGGAGAATGTTGCCACGAAAGCCTGTCAGCAGTACGACAAGAAGAAGCTGTTCGCGCCTTTTCTGAACGCTCATCGTGGGCGTGGCCGCTGGAAGCGAGGTGCCGCAAGAGAGGATCGCGGCGCAAAAGTACTGATGACACAGTGGTTCACATGACGAACCCAGCGGGTATGACCGATGTTGTGATTTCCTGTCGCGTGAAGCTCGATGGCAAGACCTACCAAGGTGGCGGTGTGGCAGAGGGGCAGTTCCAGATTGGCACCAGTGCCACCGCCAACCAGCTGGTGAAGGCCATCCATGTCACCTTGAAGGAGCAGGGCGGCGAGAGTCCGGTGGTGGGGGGGCTCCCCCGCGCGCTCGCCCGCCAGGCCTGGCGGGTGCCCGACCAGCCATTCTGCCACCGCTTTCCGCCTTTTCGTTCTCTCGTCCACCTCCCTTCGCCCACATCCTCGATTTCCTCATCCGCTCCTCCTCGAGCTCTGCCTCCTCCACCTGTGTCACCTACTTCCCCTTCCTTGTGCTGTTCCTCTCCCCCCCGTTCCGCCCCCCCGCGCGGGCGGGAGGGGCGCGCGCGGGCAGGGGTGGAGGAGGGCAGGACGGAGGCGGGAGATGGGAATGGAGGAAGCCGAGGAGAGATGCGAGGAGGATCTCCAGGAGGAGGGAGGAGGAGGACGGAGGGGGGAATCTCAGGGGGAAGGGGGGGGGGACCGAGGACGACCTGGATTATGCTGGATCATGCTGCCTGTGACCCCCGTGGACGGATGACACTACGAAAGCCTGCGTGATCGCCGTGAGGTGATCCTCACATGGAAGCCCCTGTTGTCGGGTGGTGGCCCTCCCACGAACGCGGCAGACCATTCTTGGGCGTTCTAGCTTGGGCCGCCTGGCAAGGGCCCTCGACCAAAGTCCTCCACATAGGCTTCGCGTTGGAAGCACGGCGCCTGCAGAATACGAAGATGTCCGAAACATGATGTTCGGCGGCGAGCCCAGGGGGGAAGTGAGAAGGGGCGGGCCTTCTCAGAAGGCTCGGAAGTCCCCCAGCCTTCTGAGAAGTTTTGTAAGCCTTCGGCGAAGACAACGAACACTTCTCAGAAGGCGCAAGGGCTTCAGAGAAGTCCCGCCGCCTTCTGAGAAGGCCTTCTCCTTCTCAGGTTTCCCCCTGTGCGCGCCGCCGAGACGTGGTGGTGTCCCAGCATCCGTGCTCAGAAGGAGCAGGAGGAGGAGGGCGGTAGAGCCTGCCTGGCCTGCCGTCCACCTTGGCGTCCTAGGGCAGGGAGGAGGAGAAGGAGGAGGATGAGGAGGAGGATGAGGAAGAGGATGAGAAGGAATAGAAAGAGGAGGAGGAGGAGAAGGAGGAGGAGGATGATGCTGAAGATGATGATGATGATGATGATGATGATGATGATGATGCTGATGCTGATGCTGATGCTGATGCTGTTGTTGATGATGATGATGATGATGATAGTGGTGGTGATCATGATGGATGATGGATGATGATGGTGATGATGCTGATTATGATGATTGATGATGATGCCGATGGTGATGATGATGATGATGATGATGCTGATGCTGATGATGGTGATGCTGATGATGATGATGCTAATGATGATGATGGGGATGGTGATAATGATGATGAACACGAAGATGAATATGATGATGAGCATGATGATGATGATGATGATGCTGATGATGATGATGCTGATGCTGGTGATGATGCTGATGATGATAATGATGCTGATGATGATGACGATGATGATGATGATGATGATGATGATGATGATGATGATGATGATGATGATGCTGATTATGCTGATGATGTTGATGATGTTGATGATGATGATGAGGATGATGATGATGATGATGATGATGATGATGATGCTGATGATGATGATGCTGATGATGATGATGATGATGATGATGATGATGATGATGATGATGATGATGATGATGATGATGATGATGATGATGATGATGATGATGATTGATGATGATGATGATGATGATGATGATGATGATGATGATGATGATGATGATGATGATGATGATGATGATGATGATGATGATGATGATGATGATGATGATGATGATGATGATGATGATGATGATGATGATGATGATGATGATGATGATGATGATGATGATGATGATGATGATGATGATTGATGAGATGATGATGATGATGAGGAGGAGGAGGAGGAGGAGGAGGAGGAGGAGGAGGAGGAGGAGGAGGAGGATGAGGATGATGATGCGGATGAGGGTGAGGAGGAGGAGGAGGATGAGGAAGAGGAGGTGGTGGTGACGGAGCGTTGTGGAGGAAGAGCGTGGCGCCGGAGCGGCTCTGGCCACCGCCGTCCCGCAGGTCTCTCTCTTCGTTTCCTCCCTTCGTGCTGTCGGCCCGTCTGTTCGTGGTCCCCTACGCCCTCTTCTTTCGGGCTCCCGTCCGTCTCTCCCCCCTTGTCCATCGCCGGCCCATTCAACTTCAACGGTGATCGGCCCATTTTCGGAATGGTCCCCGCCTGCAGTGCGGGACGGCACCTGCGGGAGGGGGCCAATGGTAGCACCCTTGGGGACCTCATGCCGTCAGGTTTCAGGACTCAGGACTCGGGGGAGGAGGAGGAGGAGGAGGAGGAGGAGGAGGAGAGTGGTGGAGGAGGAGGAGGAGGTAGGAGGAGGAGGAGGAGGAGGAGGAGGAGGAGGAGGAGA
>CAUYUJ010017725.1:171933-178331 GCA_963575745.1 Prorocentrum cordatum | reverse complement strand
TTCCGCCAAGTTGGCCCACAGCCCGCAGAGCTGAGTAAGGCCCTTGGAGGTTTGGGGGCCCCCCTGACGAGCACTCTCCAGGACCGAGCCCGCTATGCGCGGCACGACGGACCAACCAGGCGGCGCCGGGGCAGGGCCCGCCGGCACATCTGTCGGCGGCGGCGGCGGCTTCCCGAACGTCAAAACTTTCAAACCGCGCAGCTGCTCGAAGAAGGTGATGGAGCAGGGGAGATTTGGCGACAGCGGATGGAGCAGGGGAGATTTGGCGACAGCGGCGCGTGCTCATCAGCGCCGACGTCCCTGATCCCCTTCGAAAGGTCGGCCGGAACCACGCAGTAATCGTGTGCCCGGGATCCCGCCGAAGATAAGCATGTCCCCTTTCGAAGAAGAAACGAGCTGGCCCCCGAGCTCCTCCACGTACAGGCATTCCCCAAGAGTGCCTGGCTCCATGTTGAAATCACCACCTATTACGAACGACGCAAGGGACGCACTCGCAGCAGCACCCACCTTGGACAGAATACGCAAGTTGTCATCACTGAGCTCCTGACAATTATGCAAATACACACTCATAACCAAAATCGGATTTGACTGCCCAACGTGGACCCAAGCTGCGATGGCGCGATGCTGCTGGACACAGGCACCACCTTGCGGCTCGTACAAGCCAACGAAGCTCCTTGCCATCACCGCCACACCAGCCGAGGTACCACCATCTTCAGTCTCCTTAGAGTCCAAGAAAAGTCCTTTCCAACCGTGCCTTAGTAGCCGGGATTGCGCTTGTGCTACCTTATCGCCTACAAGGTCATGCTCTTGCATCAACGCGATGTGCGACCGAGTTTGCAACAACCAGTCCTGGGCCGAAGACCAGGCTGTACAGTTACACGTGCAGACCTCAAGTCGAAGCGTATCCAATCCAGGGGCCTGGGATGTATCAAAAAAACCAAACTGCGAAAGCTGCTAACATTGCCCATTTGTCAGACTAAACCGACGGGAGGGGCGGAAGATGCCAGACGGCACGAGGGGCCATAAGCAAGGCGGGGCGCAGGCGACAAGCCAAGCGCGTCCTTAATCATGCTTCCACGTCCCGCGGCCGCTGGGCCGCTGTCAGAACTCAGCAGCGAATTAAACTATGATGGAAGATCGGCGATAGAGCAAGCCAGACGGTTCACAATCTGGGCTCGATCGAGCTCGCTGCCAGGGGGGCGAGGAGAGAACGCGGAGGGAGCAGACAGGGGCGCCGCGTCCATTCCCCTCCCCAGTCCTGGCGGCACCGTGCCGCTCAAAAAGTTAAGCAGAGGGAGAGCCCCCCTGCCTCCCAGACCGCCGGACTCAGCAGGCAGCGACAGAAGCAGGGGGGACGGCCTCGCTGCGTTGGCCCAGTGCTGCATCAGCACGGGCCCGTACATCAGCTCCTCCTCCAGCGTCTGCTCCAGCAGCGGGTGCATCACCAGCAGCCTCGAGGGCAGCGGCGCCGGGGAGGTTAGAAGTCAAACTGGCGCCGCCAGGGGCACCTGCAGAAGCAGCTTCAGCGCCTCCACCGGCATGAACTTCGCCACCATCGCCCTTGCGCTTCTTGCCAAGGCGCAGCAACTGTTTGGTCTGCTCCTCGCGGAACTCCGCCGCTTTGCCAGCAGCATCCGCGAAGAGCTTAGTGCAGACCTCCTGAATCTGATCATTGAGCTGCTTGCGCCGAGACTCCATTTCATCCTTGTCGGACTGCTTGATCTCGTGCACGGCCTCATCGAACTGGAATAGGGAATCCACCGAGACCAGGTCGAGCACTTCGACCTTGCCCTGCAGAAGGTCCTGGACGTCCAGCTTGGCAGGCTGAGGCGGTGCGCTAGCAGGCTGGGCCATGCCCGCTGCGAGCTCCTGCGCCAGCGACTTGTGCTGCTCATCCGCCGCCTTGAGGCTGTCGCGCGCCTCGGCTGCCTTGGCCTTCTGCCGAGAGACCTGCTCCCCCACCCGAGTGAGCTTGTCCAGCTCCACGCCCAGCTTCCGCTCCCAGTACTGCACCGAGGAGTGAGCCTTGGCCGCGCGTTGCTGGACAGGAAGTGGAGCACAGCAACGGGTAAGACGGTCGAGCGCTGCCGCATGCTTGGCCACGCCCGCGGCGTCGCCCGACTTCTCGCGCAGGGAGACCATGGCGCGGAGCTCGTCTGCTGTGAGGGTGCCCCCAGTAGCAGCACCGCCACCAGCGGCAGGAAGAGCAGGAGCAGGAGGCGGCGGGGGCGGCCGGCCTCCGCTGCCGTCGACACCGAACGGGTTGGCCTCGCGGTCGTACTCCTCGCCGTGGGGAGCCCGGGGAGCACCGCAATGCTTGCGCAGGAGCCGCGGGGCCAAGTTACTCTTGCATGCGCACTGCCCGCAGCGCCAGCGGCGGGAAGTCCACTCGCCCTGGAACTGCGCGGGCGGGGGGCGGCCCCGCGCAGTCTGGCCGCCCACCCTGCGCCTCCCTGCCTGGGCAAGGTGCTGGCGCCAAGGTGCGCGATCCTGGTTATGGCTGGACCACCGGCCTCCTGCCTGCTGGCGAGCGCCATCCGTCCTGGCCATGGCGGTGCGCAGAGAAAGCCGAAAGCCTTGGCTCGCACACGCAGTGTGCTGCCCTGAGAGTGGCCTGTGCAATGCCCAGATCGCCTTGAGCCAGAATGGCTACGGACCTGGAGAATGAGGATGAGAATGCACCATCACGGAGTGATCTCAAGAGATTGCCTCGCCGCCCGTGCTGCCTGCTGGGCGCGAGTCAGGGCCTTGGGCCATTCGCCGAGACCGATTCGACGCAGATGCTCCCGTCGAGTGGCTGTGACCTGACGAGGCTGACAAGGGCCCTGGAGGCCTGAAGTCATGTGCTCACTACTATAGTAACCGCAACTACTGCAGAACCATATGCCGAGAGTGCTATGATATACCATGCAATGTGTGTCGTGCGCCCAGCCTCCCCCTATTTGTAAGTGCTGGCCGACAGGGCAATGATATACATGAGCATCCCCAGGAGTGAGATCGAATCACGGGGACCGACGCCACCTGATCACGGCCGCGTCGGTGGCAGAACCCCGACAACGGCGGCACCTCTTGCCACTCTCATCCAGAGCGTGGCTTGTCTCAAAAGCTGTGACAATATCTAAAGACAGAGGAGGAGGAGGAGGAGGAGGAGGAGGAGGAGGAGGCCCCGCCTGTGTCGAACTCCTCGACGTGTGGGGGGCTGTGAGGAAGCCGCAGTGTTGAGGGCCTCCAGGCCCGCGCGGAGCAGGCGTCGTCGAAGGACAAGTTTATTATTATTATTATTATTATTATTATTATTATTATTATTATTATTATTATTATTATTATTATTATTATTATATATTTATATAACACGCCCAGATCTTGCCGCGAAGAGATTCGGGGAGTCGAGCGGACGCCGCGGCCACTCCAGCCAGTTCGTCCGCCACCGTATTGCCTATCATGAGAGAGAGAGAGGTACTCCAGATTTCGTAATAAAACGAGGGGGGTCTAATTTCGGGGGGGTCTTTTCCAGGCTATCTTGGAGGGCCTGGGGGGGTCTGGGGACGATGTTTTGGAGGGTTCTCCCACGGGGGAGGTCTGAAATGACTTGTCTTGGAGGGTCCAGACCCCCTCCCTTTTATTACGAAATCTGGAGTGCCCTGTTTGCCCCCGTTTCTGGAGTCGATAGGTGAGAAGCAACCTGGAGCACAACGATGCGTGACGAGTCACGTTGAGCACCTCGGAGCTGCTTTCTCATCATGTCCCAGAGCCCTTTGTTGCGCCCCGATGGTTCTAGGTGGAGCCCACCATGCCGCCCATCAGCAACAGCAGAGCTACCTGTTACATAAATGAGATCACCTGTACTTTCAGTAATTGCCAGAAGGGGCCCATAGGGTTCACCTCAGGGAGCCGTCTGCCTACGACCAGGGAGGGGGCCCCATGATAATCGATCCAGCTCCAGGGGGGTCGTGGGAAAGCATGGTGTTGACCGCGATGCCGATGCGTCCGAATCGAGGTCCCCGAGCGTCGGGGCCCCTGCTGGCGTGGCCGAAAACGACTAGAGAGGCCAGTCGTGACTCGCGTGGCCCAAGAAAAAGAGCAACGCACACCGTGATCGCCGCTGAGATGTATATGGCGCTGCCAGGCCCGCTCGCCCGATGGGGAGCGGGGTCGCAGTCCAGAGGCCACGGGGATCAGGCCCCGCGGCCGGTGACAATCAGGAGGAAAAGAAACACACAGACACAATTCATCCTCGATTTCCCCGAAAATATAGGAACATATGGGAAGTGGGGGGGAGGCAGAAGCCCAGGAAGTATAGGAAAATATGGGGGATTGTTTGATTTGTGTGTATTTATTTGTGTGTCCTGGGGCCCCTTCAAACAAGCCTCGCTCTCATGCAACGAATGGGCGCGCGGGGCCAGAAAGTCGGAATCGACGACGGAGGGCCTTTCGCGCCGCGGTTGCGCTGGCATGTCCAGAGGCGGTGGAGCGGAGTCTCGGCGCCATCCCGGCACCGCTGACAAGTCGCATCCATTTTGGCTCTAGTCTCGTCTGCTACCCGTTGCCGAGACCAGGGGCCCGCCCGTGGCGATGTCGATCATGACGGTCCGTTCTTACAAGCGCGGAGCCCCTGGATGAATTTACGATAGCTATAATTGTCAAGCCCGTCAGCCATCCCGTCTCCACAATAATGGGTGGAAGCTTGAGACCAGTACTTGCCTTGAAACGTTGATTGAAAATCGTCGAGCATGTCAGAAAAACCCTCGTAGCCCGAGAAGTCGGCCTCCGAAAACTGCCAGGTAAAGTCGGGCGTGTCCCAAAGAATAGGGGCCTGGGGATCCCGACCAACCTCCAGAAGGTACCCGATGATGGCCGCGATGGGCTCCCGAACTTGACGAGATATCTGACTATGCGCCATGCTCCTAAGCTGATTCTCAATGCGAGGCCAGACCAAACTGACCATGGGACGTATATCAGGAGTACTGAACCAGACCGAAAGCCAGAGGCGCATCGCCTCTCGAGGAAACTTCACGCCAGGGTCGCCCCCTGGGGTCTTGGGGTCCACGAGTGTGGTAAGACATTTGCCTTTCGCCTTTTAGCTCCGAGAGATGCCCCAAGACGACGACGAAATTGTTGACAATAGCTGCCGGAAGCCCCATGGACCTGGTGCCCGTAGGAGCCCGCAGCTTCAGCGCCAGCCTTCTGGAGGCGCCCCGTAACTAGGCACTGCTTGGAAACCTGAGCGAAACGTCGAATCTTAGTCGTCATCGCACTAGCCTTAGCCTGTCGTTTATATCGAACTTGCCGAGCGGGTCGCCCATTACCGAGGTCAACGCCTAAGTGGGGGGCTTGCCGAACAGCTGAAACGCAGACGCCTACTCGTCGAAGCTCTCGGGAAAGACACCTACCGTCTGCAGGCCTCGAACACATCAGCGCGCTTTTGGGCGATGCCGTGAGACCAACCTCGCCATGCTTTGTTGCGCGTGTCCCTCATGACCTGAAATAGGTTGGCCCTGACAGCGCGCCGAGGACCCAGAACCCGTTGGGAAAGATCATCGGTCCAAATGCGCATCGGCATGCCGACCTCGGCCGTCGAGATCAGCTGGAGGATGAAATACACCATGCAGCGAGCAAAGCGAGTCCCCCCACGCAGTCCTTGCACGATGCTACGTGAAGGCTGATATGCAAGAGAGAAGCTTCCATCTTGGCCTAGGGTCCTTGGACAAATGCAATTTTGCAGCTCCAGGGCCAAAACCGTCGGGGGGAAGTTCAGCCTCAAAGCAGTGCGAACTAAAACCGCCCACCCGATCGAATCGTAACATCCCTCCACGTCTAAGAGCCCATGGCCGTTCTCGATGCCGAGCTTGAAATACACTTCGTCATGAAGCGCTCGGAGAAACGCTTCGCGAAGTGCAGGGTTGCCTCGGATGGCCGCGTCCCACGCAGGCTCTGCCGCGGAAGGCCAGGATCGGACATCTTCTTCCCGTGAGCATGGTCAAGAGTCCGATCACCTTGTCCCCTCCAGTTTTCTTCTGCAGAAGCCGACCCAGGACCATCAAGACCTGCCAAGGCCACGCCAGCTGAGCCTCGCAGGCTTCAACGAGAGAAGTGAGCTGCTCGATCCCCTAGTCGGGGAGCCGTTGGACGTCAACAGGGGACAACAGGTCGATAACCTGGCCGGCGCGAGCCGTCATGAGCTTCATGAGCTTGGTAGTTCGGAGGACTCGTTCTGGCGTCAAACCAGAGAGCTGCTCGTCGTCGCGGGCCGCCTGGATCCCAGCAGAGAGCGCACAGACCCCACAGATTTGCACTTCAGACGGGCTCCAATGTTTGTGCCATTTTTGAGCCTTGAGGAGGAGGAGGAGGAGGAGGAGGAGGAGGAGGAGGAGGAGGAGGAGAGAGGAGCAAGGAGGAAG
>CAUYUJ010017725.1:134433-166933 GCA_963575745.1 Prorocentrum cordatum | reverse complement strand
CCGCGGCTCAATTCTCAAGGCTCAAGGCTCAAGGCTCAAGGGTTTTTACTCTCACTATTCTTTTTCGACGCTCACCCTCACTATTCGTTTTTATCTCTCTCGCACCTCTTTCATCAGTTTGCCAAAACGATGCCGGCTTCAGGTGCTGGTGTCGATTCGTGGGTGCCTAGTACACCTGTTCAGCAGCTGTTCAAGCAGCACCGAATCCACAGTCCACTACACGAGATGGACGACCTTGACGATGTCGAGAACACTGACAGTTCTGGAGCACCGTCCGCTCGTCAAGCGCAGTTCGCAGCCGACATTGTCGACGAGCCACTGACCGCCGGAGTGCTGGAGCGGATCCTGCTCACGCAGTTGACGCCTTACGCAACGACATCGCGGCCATCAAGACTTATGGAATCTCCCACAAGAATCTTAGCGACGCGGTCGCCCCCCTGAGCGACGATATCAATGACCTCACTAAACGTTTGGATTTTGTCGGAATTGCAATGCAAATCCCCACCAGCTTGGGCGAGGATGTCAGAAAACATCTGAAGACACAGCTGCGCAGTCGAAAATGCAACTGTTAGAAAAGGAAGTGCAAACACAAACAGCACATGGCTTCATGTCTCCAGGGTGCGTGTTCAAGCCACGGTGGCGATGGGAAGCGTGACATAATTGGAGTGTTTGGTAACTTGGAGGGCATCGACATGTTCAACACAGCAACGGCATGGCTCCGGACAAGTTATCAGCTGCTCTGGCCTATTTTGGTCAACGTGTACGTGAAGGGGTCCCGGACTTTTCGCCTCACGAAGTTCATGTGGGAGGTCAGCTTGCGGTTACGGTCGCCGTGGGCGGCATCACTATACACAAGAATTGGGAAGACAGGTGGAAGGCGTGGGAAGAGTTACGGGGGCATCCACAAGTAAATGGACTCTCTGACAAGTGCGACGCTTTGGTCACCAGAGCCCAGCAGGGGATGGAAAGTCACCCCATGGGGAAGTTGAAAGGCCAATCGGTGACAGGGCCGGTGTCGGGTTTCGTCTGACTAGACAGCGGAGCCCTCCGAGATGGACCACCCCAACCTTTTCTGCTTGAGTCCGATGGTGTTGGAAATATCTTGGGCAGAGCTGCCGGCGTGCTCGCCCTCGCGGGTCCGCGCGAATATTCTACAGCAGACATGGTCGCATATACCAGGTCGTAGTACCAACATCATTCACCAATTTCTTCTTCGATATCTTCATCCTCTTCTACTCCTCCGGCTTCCTCTACATCATTTTCTTGACGGCCAATTCTCGGGCCCCCGGCCCGTCGGGCTACTTCGGCGCAGGGATCTTCTGCTTCGACGTCCGCAGCTTTATGGCCAGGGAAGCGTCTTACCTCTTGGGGGAGACCAAGGCAGGCATTTTCGCCCATCAAGACGATGCGCCTTTGCCCATGGCGCGTGGGAGGTTTACGTGGATATTCAGTCCTAAAGCTGACGCGCATACATCGCACGCATAATGGAAGCGCGTGCTGTTGACATACTATGCACACAGGAGGCACATGTACAGGGGCTGAGCATTTCAGAATATGGGTTTCTGTATTGTTTTCCTTGGGCGGCGAAGCTTGACTCCACATCCGATGCAGGAGTCGGGTTTGTCATGTCACCTTTCGGCGCGTTCTGCTGTTGTCGCGTTTCAAGGCAGCGGGCCGGCGATGACGACGCTCGGGATCAGAATCGCTGGAGGCGCGTTGGGGCTCATTTCCGCGCGTGCCCCCCGCGGCGGGCGCGGGCCAGATGCGCGGCGAAGTTTCTGCGCCGACGTCGCCCCGCGCATCAATCCAGCGCCGAAGCGCAGCTCCACTGTCGTTCCCGGGGACTGTGATGCTAATTTTTTTATGTCGAGGAGCGGGTGATGAAGACATCATTGGAGACCATGTTTTACCGAGGAAATCGTTTGCGCGTCACTCCCCACAGGCGACTCGTCGACAGTTGCGCGTGGAATAACGCGTTGATTGCGACATGGCCATTGCGAGCGCGTTCTTCGAAAAGGGGGAGATGTTGGCGAGATCGCCAGTCGGAATTTGGGGGTTCAGCTTTTGGAAATATAATAACCAGACATGTTCTCTCAGTTTGATTGCATCTTATGCCATCAGTCGATGTTTTGTTGTTTGCAAGAATGCTGATCTTCCAGGGCAGCCGCCCTCAATGGTCACCATTTTCCTGCGCGCGCAACTCCGGGGCTGGAATTTCAGCGATCTTCGCGGGCCCGCGCGCCGAAGGAGAATAATTATTTTTAAGAGTAATAATAAGAACAATAAGAAGAGCAATGGGGATAAGAAGAAGAAAGGCGCGCGCCGACAAGCTCATCGCCGCGACGTTTTTACATGTCGTCGAGGACCTCCCCGGACAAAGTGCGGCGAACTTTCCGCGCCGCAGCCGGCGTTCTTCCAGTCTCTGAAGAGCGACCGTGAAAGCCATGGGCCAGCCCCCGACTTTGAAACTCATGGCCGAGAAGGGCGCCTGCCGCCAGTCGGGGGACTGCGCAAACGAGGTCCGGCTACGCGCGTGGAGGTGGAAAGCAGGCAGCAAATATCGCGCGGCTTGGTTGAGCGACTTGGACCATAAGGGCAGCTGGGGCGCGCCTCGGCGCCCGCGACAGCCAGCTCCCCGCGGGCGCGCGGGCGTTGACTTGAATGGGGATCTTCGCGAGGCCTGCCTCGCCGACGCCCCCCCCGCGAACGCCGAGGTGCTCGGGGGCGCCTTGCCGATCGGCGCCGACGCTTTCTCTTCGCGCGAGCTCTAGACAGCGGTCAAGAATATGAGGAACAGGAAGGCAGCTGGGCCAGATGTCGCGCCCGCGGAATCCGGGAAAATTGAAGCTGAAGAGCCGCGCGCTCGCGGGGCGCTCCCACGCGTATGTCCACCGCGTTGGGGGGCGAAAAACACGGCGCGACGCGTGGGCGATC
This sequence comes from Prorocentrum cordatum, assembly GCA_963575745.1. Lineage (NCBI taxonomy): Eukaryota > Dinophyceae > Prorocentrales > Prorocentraceae > Prorocentrum > Prorocentrum cordatum. Next base: position 163,999 of record CAUYUJ010017725.1, on the reverse strand, counting down.
GAATGCGGCGCTGCTGTTTCAGAGTGGGGGCGCTGCCTTGCCGAGCGGGCCGGGTTGACAATTTGCGACAGCAGTCCAACCCCCCCCAATGGCACGCGCGCGCCGTCGGGCTTCAGGCCGTCGCAAGCTTTGGCCCAGGCTAAGAATAGCAACAGTAATCCCCCCTGGTCGTTCAAACGAGCTGCACCCGACAACCTCCGGACGAGCGCCGGAGCGTCTGAAGCGCCGCGCCGCGGGCGGAAACCGAGCTGGGGCCCCCACATTCTTCGCCCGCCGCCCACGGGCCACCGGTGCAGCATCGAGGCCAAGACTCCGCATCCCACCGCCGAACGGGATGACTTCGCCTTAGTCGACCATTGCGGGGCTTCTTCGGGGAGCAGGCAATCGGCGGGCATCGCGCGAGGTTGCCCGCTGAACCCCGACTTGTTCATCGCTGTCCAAGCTGCGATGTTGCGCGACGCCTTGGGCGCGTTGGAACCGCGGCCAGAGCCGGAGTGCGTCGTCACCAGGGACAAGTGATCGCGAACGATAGGTGGTTGGCATCGCAACATCCGGGGAATCTTCAATTTGTGCTTGAACCTACTGTTACAGAAGGTCGCAAATTTTGGACTTCAAGTGAGAGAAGACATTGCAGATCTCTGCGGCAGGAGATGTGTGGAGACCAGCGGGAGACGCCATCAAACCCGAGCGGGGCGCAGTTTATCCGGTGGGCTAACATCTGGAGACGGCAAAGCTGGAAACGAGTTGTCTCGGAGGCTGGGCGAAGGAGCGATTGTATTCAAGCAGCTGCAGAATGCTTGGTCCCGCGCCGCCACTGGATGGAAAAGGGAGTCTCGCATCTATTCCGCCTGCGTTTTCAGCGAGGTCTTGTACTCTTTGGACTCAATCTGGCTCCTCGAAGCCGAGAGAGAGAGAGAGAGAGATCGATTGGGCGGTTTCTAATGGAATGCGTTAGGAAGATATTTGGTATCCCGCCATCGTTTATTGTCTGGGTCGCCAACTCCATCGGGCTGGACAACGCCGGAGCGAAGTCACTCTCTGACGTTTTAGCGACAGACGGTGCTTTGCACCAAGATCGCACATGGAAGTCGACCGTGCCTGGCGATAGCTATATTTTGCAACGTAGACGGTTCTCCCAGGCAATAGGCCCCTCGCAGAAAGCGGGGGCGGCCGCGTCCGCGTCCGGCCACCTCTGTCTATGAGCTCGTCCCGTTACCATAGGGTGGTTCACCTCTTCCTCCTCTCCCTCTTCGCTCATTCGCGTTTCATTCCCTTCAGCGAGAGTTTGGTCGGTTCCCGACGCATCCGTTTCAGCTGCGCCAGCAGTGATATCGTACAATGATCAATCTCACTTCGTGGGATAACCGTTTTCTTGCATTTGCTAGGTGTCATCCAAAGAGATGCAAATCGCGGCGCGCTCTTCCGCCCCTGCGTCCTGCCAGATGCATGGTTCAGTGGTGGTGGTCTCGGGTGTCAAGGAAAATGTGCTATCTAAGGGCTTGACCACGTGGCTCCAATTTACTTGCGGAGATCAACCCAAAGACATCGAGGTATATCTAGACAGTTCGTTTGGACTCTCCACTAACATACATTGGTCTGCATGCAGATACCTTTAGGGGGATTTTGACCAAATCTTGCAAACTCCAGCGCGAGTCGAAGGGCATCAGTAATCTTTGCGCAAGCCCGTAATTCTAGCCTCCCACATGGGGTCGGAGGATCGCGCCGCATCGCCAGTACGTTGGCGACGCGGCTCGATGTGGAACCTGATCTACTCACGCCAATGGACGACTCCATTGCCAACGTCGCCGACGCATCGGTAATGCATCGGCGATGAACCGGCGAGGCGGCGCGATCCTCCGACCCCACGTGGGAGGTTTCCTATGTGGGAGGCTTCCTATTCACGAAGTGGGAGGCCTTGCGCATGGAGTCCGAGTCGGAGGCCTCCTATGTGGGAGGCCTCCCATTCGGACTCGATGCGGGAGGTCTCGGAATGTCAACCCGCGTAGTGAGGATGAGCAAATTTCCGAAACTACCCTCGCATCCTTCCCCTTCGGCCCCTTTTTGGTCGCTTTCGTTTTTTTAACAGTGTCGACATGGCCTTCCAAAGGCCCTCGCATCCTGCTTGTGCATCCGTATTGTACGGGTGGGGGAGAGGAGGAGACACGAGGAAAAGGCAGGAGGTGGGGAGGGGAGGTGACCTCCGTGCGGGAGGCCTCCTAGTAACGATCGGCGGCGGGCGTGCGAGGGGGGGCAGTGAGGAGGAGAAGGCTTCTCCAGAAGGCCCGGAAGTCCCCCCGGCCCTCCGAGAAGTTCCCCAGGGCTTCCCCGAGGACGCGGGAAATTCTTCCGAAGGCGCGAGGGCTTCTGTGAAGCCCCGCCGCTTTTGAGAAGGTCTCCTCTTCCTCCTCGCTTCTCCCCCTCGCTCGCCGCCGATTCCAGCAAGGCCCCATCTATTCTTCTGAGAAGCCCCGCCGCCTTTGAGAAGGCCTCCTCCTCCTTCTCAATTCCCCCCCCCGCTCGCCGCCGATTTCAACAAGGCTCCATCCCTTCTTTCTGAGAGTCTGAGACGTTCCGCACCTTTTTCGAGGGCCGCCCCCCTCGCACCACCCCCCTTGTGCGCGCCATCGAAAGGGCTCTGGCCGTCCCGATGTTGGCGCCCCCCGACACTAAACGTCATGATTCTGACGCACCGTACAGTCAACCTGCATTTTGAGAATGGGCAACCTTCCCAATGCTATCCTTGCATTCTTGCCTCCTCGGCCGATCCTTGGCCACTTTCGCTGGCGAACCTCGTTCGAAACACGTTCACATGGGCCTCCAAGGCCCTTGCTTCCTTACCGCGCATCCTCATGATACGGGCTGACCGTAGCGTCCCTGAGGTCTGGACCCTTCCCCCCCCTGGGTCGTGCTGGACAGCCGAGGGCCTCTCAGGGGGTGCCCCGCCGCTGCCCCGCGTGGCGGCAGCGGGCCATGGGCCAGCTCCCACCGCTCGCTCCCGCGTGCAGGCCCACAAGGGGGCCCTGCCCAAGTGTCCCGTCGCAGGGAGGCCAGAAGAGCCCGTTCGGTTTGTTCGGCCGATCGGATTCATCTCCCCAAGCGCCTTACCTTACCTCCTCCTCCTCCTCCTCCTCCTCCTCCTCTTCCTCCCCCTCCCCCTCCTCCTCCTCCTCCTTCTCCTCCTCTCCTGCTGCTCCCCTCCTCCTCCTCCTCCTCCTCCTCCCTCCTCCTCCTCCCCCTCCTCCTCCTCCTCCTCCTCCTCCTCCTCCTCCTCCTCCTCCTCCTCCTCCTCCGCCTCCCCTCCTCCTCCTCCTCCCCCTCCTCCTCCTCCTCCTCCTCCTCCTCCTCCTCCTCCTCCTCCTCCTCCTCCTCCTCCTCCCATCGCCCGCCGCCGAAACGAGGCGGGGAGGGGCGGCCCGCCCGGCCCTGCCGAGGCGGCTGTGGCCCTGCAGCCCTCGGCGGCCCTGCAGCAGGACCGCCTCCTTGACGAGGCGGGGGGGGCCGCTCTCGGGCGGCCTGCGTGCTTGCCGGCCTCTCGCCTCCTCCGGGAGGGGGCAGCACGGGAAGTCCTCCTCCTCCTCCTCCTCCTCCTCCTCCTCCTCCTCCTCCTCCTTCTCCTCCTCCTCCCCCTCCTTGTGTTCCTCCTCCTCCTCCTCCTCCTCCTCCTCCTCCTCCTCCTCCTCCTCCTCCTCCTTGGGGGCCTCTTGGGGCTTCTTGGGGGCCTCCTGGAGGCCCCTTGGGGCCTCTTGGGGGCCTCTTGGGGGCCTCTTGGGGCCTCCTGGGGGCCTCTTGGAGCGGAATGCTTGAATTGTCGGTTCTGGGATCCCTTCTTGGGTCACTCTTGGGGCCGTCTTGGGCGCCTTTTGGGCTGTCTTGGGGTCCTCTTGGGCCGTCTTGGGGTCCTCTTGGGCCGTCTTGGTGCCCTCCTGGGGACTTCTTGGGCTGTCTTGGGGCGGTCTATGGGGGCCTCTTGGGCCGTCTTGGAGCGTCGGAAAGCCGAAAAGGCGAAAAGGCCACTCATCCTTCAAAAACCAACAGACGAATGAACGATTTCGGCTTCTCGGGCCCCTCTTGGAGGCCTCTTGGGGCGTTTGGGCGGCCTCTTGGGTCGTCTGGGGGGCCACCCTGGGCGTCCTGGGGCGATCGTTCGGCGGCTCGGGGCCCTTTTGGACCGTCTTGGCGGCCTCTGGGGGCCCTCGGGGCGCTCTTGGGCCCGAAAACGTTGCGCGTCAAGACGCGCCAAGGCCCAAGGTGACCGCGCCAAGCCTCGGGAGATTTGTGAATTTGGGCTCTGGTCGCCTTCAACACTCCTCAGGAGAGAGGACTGAGGCTCAGGGGATTGGGCAAACGACCCGAGGACACGCCCACTCCATGCCCAGAGGAAGGGTGGCGGATACGGATGTGTGTATCCTTCTGGAGGAGGAGCGGGAGGGGACGATGCAGCGTTGAAATTTGTGATGTGTCTCGCGTTCACCCGGTCCTGTCGGGGGCCTCTTGAGCGGTTGTGGGGTGCGTCCTGGGGGCCTTTTTGGAGTCAGGGGGCAGTTTTCGGGGCCTTTTTGCTCTTGAGGGCCTATTGGTGTCCTGGAGGCATCTTGACTACAAAGGTTCTGCTAGGTTTACTCGAAGAGGGTCGTAGAACAATTTTGTGGCAAGTCTGGGGCAGTCCCGGGGCGTTGTTGAGCCGTCTTGGGGCCGTCTGGTGGCCGTCTGGGGGCCATCTTGGGACTTCTTTTGGGCTTCGTGGGGCTCCTGCGTCTTCCCCGCGTTCTTTCGGCGCGTTCCCCGTTCATGCGACTTCCGACCTTCGAATTCTTGGGGTTCCTCGGGTTATGTGTGATCCTTGCTTCTTTGCACATCGAATTTTGCTGCATGAGTTTCACATTTGATTTGTGATGCTTGTCACACCAGCGCGTTGCAGTGCATCGCTCTGATTTGCTTTCGTTTGCGTTGTTTTGGCACTCTTCGCTCAATATTTCATTACACTGGCATTGCTTGCTTTGCATGTACATGCATTGCTGCCATTGCATTCGCTTGTTATGGCAATGCTTTGCGCTGCGCTGCCACTACAGTGTGCTGCATTCATTTGCTGGTTTACTCTTCGTTGCTGCGCTTCGCATTGAGTTTGACCGAGCGTACATTCGTTTGTTGCTTTTATTGTGTTTGGAATGCAGGATGAATGTTCTGGGACATATGTTGCAGCTTCCTTTGCTGTGCAAGCTATCCGGCAGGCTTCTGTACAACAGGCTCGGAAGGAATCTCGATTCGCAGCAGCCTCCAGGCCAAGCAGGATTCCGGCGTCATTATCGCACCTTTGATCATGCCTTTGCGTAATCGCAGATCCCAGTGTGGGTGGCATCGCTGGATCGCATGAAGATGTTCGACGCTGTGTCTCTCTGTGAACTTCGGAAGGCTTCGGCTGCGCAAACAGTTGCTGAACATTGTGTCACTCTTCGGCGCCGCTTCGGCGCCAACAGACAGCAACGGTCTCGACATATAGAAAACAGGACACTTCCAGTCAAGCGCGTAACATCGCAAGGGGATTGATTCAGTTTTTTGCTATCCAGCTCGTGACCAGAAGCCGCGTTCCAGAAAGTGCAGACAAAGTTATTGCGAATCCACATGTTTTTCCTCATGGGGACAACGGGGCCTGTGCCAACTGTGCCACCCGCGCTGCTTCAAACTCACACTTGCGTTTCCCACCAAAGCTTTGGACGGAACGGTTGGTGTTGGCCACCCTGTAACTAACCAGCTGCGCGCGGCAAGTCCGGCCACCGCGTCGGCCCATCATTTTGGATTTTTCGACTTTTCTTGGGTCGCGCCAAGTAGGCTTAGGCCGTAGCGTTAAGTCGGGCTTGTGCCTATACAGGAGGAAATTTCAAGAATAGTCAAGAAATCAGATTGTGACGATTTGTTGGGCTATTTTTGGCATTTTTTGAGTATTTGGGGTATTTTTGAACAAACTTGTCGTCCAACTGAAGGGGGACGCCCGACCTAATCGTAGCGTGTGACACCTCGCGTCCCGAGCCTCGGGAGAGCCGTAACATGTGTGACACGCTTCTCCGCGTCGGGTCGGGGTTCTCTTCTCGTCCTTGGCGTCTTTCCCTTCGTCCTTGGCTGGGTCCTCGTGGAGCAGTCTGGTGTCCCTGGGCCATCTTGAGCTGTTTTTGGGCCCCCGCGGGCCGTCTTATAGGGCTCTCTTGGGCCGTGTTGGGGCTCTCTTGGCCGTCTGTGGGTTTTTTCCTGCGGCCGCCGTGGTGTCGCCTGTCTGCCGTCTTGAGCCGTTGATGGGAGATTGGCGCCCTTGGGGCCGTCCTGGGCCGTCCAGGGGCCCTCTTGGGCTCTCTTGAGGTCGCCTTGGAGGATTACTGGGCAGTTTTGGGGCACTCTCGGGCCGTCGGGTGACCATCTAGGAAGGCCTCTATAGGGCCGTCGGGAGCTGAAGTAAGCTTCGAAAAGGTGAACACGCCAGAGTATCACAAGATCCATGGGGACTGTGTGATTTTGTTTTTTTCCCCCACATGCTTTGTGGGGTTCTGGTTTTCTTCCCACCCGCGCCGCACCCGCGTCTCACCTCCCTCCCTGCCCCCTCTCCTTCTCAAGCAGCACAGCATAACACAGCGCAGCTCAGCATAGCACAGCACAGCACAGCGGGCCATGGCGCAGGGCGTGGCAGGTGTGGCACTTTCCTCACCCCGTAGGGGGTGCGCAGGGGGTGGTCTCCGAGCGCGGCGTCTATGCGGGCCATGGCGCATGGCGTGGCAGGTGTGGCACTTTCCTCACCCCGTAGGGGGTGCGCAGGGGGTGGTCTCCGGGCGCGGCATCTATGCGGGCCATGGCGCAGGGCGTGGCAGGTGTGGCACTTTCTCGACCTCGTAGGGGGGTGCGCAGGGGGTGGTCTCCGAGCGCGGCGTCTATGCGGGCCATGGCGCAGGGCGTGGCAGGTGTGGCACTTTCTCGACCTCGTAGGGGGGTGCGCAGGGGGTGGTCTCCGAGCGCGGCGTCTATGCGGGCTATGGCGCAGGGCGTTGCATGTGTGGCCTTTTCTCGACCTCGTAGGGGAGTGCGCTGGAGGTGGTCTCCGAGCGCGGCGTCTATGCGGGCTATGGCGCAGGGCGTGGCAAGTGTGGCACTTTCTCGACCTCGTAGGGGGTGCGCTGGGGGTGGTTTCCGAGCGCGGCGTCTATGCGGGCTATGGGGCATGGCGTGGCAAGTGTGGCACTTTCCTCACCCCGTAGGGGGTGCGCAGGGGGTGGTCTCCGAGCGCGGCGTCTATGCGGGCCATGGCGCAGAGCGTGGCAGGTGTGGCACTTTCCTCACCCCGCAGGGGTGCGCAGGGGGTGGTCTCCGACGGGCATCTATCCGGGGCCATGGCGCAGGGCGTGGCAGGTGTGGCACTTTCCTCACCCCGTAGGGGGCGCGCAGGGGTGGCGAGCGCGGCGTCTATGCGGGCCATGGCGCAGGGCGTGGCAGGTGTGGCACTTTCTCGACCTCGTAGGGGGTGCGCAGGGGGTGGTCCCCGAGCGCGGCGTCTATGCGGGCCATGGCGCAGGGCGTGGCAGGTGTGGCACTTTCTCGATCCGTAGGGGGTGCGCTGGGGGTGGTCTCCGAGCGCGGCGGCGGGCCATGGCGCAGGGGCAGGTGTGGCACTTTCTCGACCTCGTAGGGGGTGCGCAGGGGGTGGTCTCCGAGCGCGGCGTCTATGCGGGCCATGGCGCAGGGCGTGGCAGGTGTGGCACTTTCCTCGCCCCGTAGGGGGTGCGCAGGGGGTGGTCTCCGAGCGCGGCGTCTATGCGGGCCATGGCGCAGGGCGTGGCAGGTGTGGCACTTTCTCGACCTCGTAGGGGGTGCGCAGGGGGTGGTCTCCGAGCGCGGCGTCTATGCGGGCCATGGCGCAGGGCGTGGCAGGTGTGGCACTTTCCTCACCCCGCAGGGGGTGCGCAGGGGGTGGTCTCCGAGCGCGGCGTCTATGCGGGGCCTGGCGCAGGGCGTGGCAGGCACGGCATATTCTCGACACCACTGGGGGTGCGCAGGGAATGGTCCCCGAGCGGGGCGTTTATGCGGGCCATGGCGCAGGGCATGGCAGGCGCGGAATATTTTTCTTCGCTGCCGCGTCGTCCTGGCGTCTCAACATTCTGGGTCGTCATAGGCCGAGCTCCCAGCACGATTTGGTAACACCTCGGGGTCGTCAGCGTGGCACGCTGGCGTGGCGCGCTGTCGATGGGCGCGTTGCGCGCTGCAACACTGGGTCGCCGAGGCGGTATGGGAATGTTGTCGGCCCAGCGGGCTTGCAGAGCAGCCAGTCGGTTCGTTTGCTTGATGGCTGCCGCAGCGTATCGGAGACCTCGATGCCAAATCGGGACATCCTGGTTAGTATATCAATGGCGAGGGGGGAGGAGGAGGAAGAGGAGGAGGAGAAGGAGGCTATCATCACTGCAGCAAAAATATAATTATGTGGGGTTCCTCGCTAGCGTAATTGGGCCCTACATGGGGGTCCTCCTAAGGCCTTCTTGGGCCGTCTTTGGGCCTTTTGGGCCGTTTTGGGGTCATTTTGTCAGCCTGGGGGCCATCTTCGGCCGTCTTATAGGCATGGTGGGCCATTTTGCCGGCCTTGCTTTGCCAGCCTGGAACGTATCCTGATCCCTATGATCGGCATCGCCTCCTCTCGATGCCGGTCTTGAGGATTCCCTCCGTTCTCGATGGTGCATCACCAGGATCATCATCGCGTTTTGGCTAGCCAATCGCAGGGATTGGGATACGCTCGAGGCTGGTTATTGCTTTCCTTCCTTGTCCGTCTTGGAAGCGCGAGAGCACCGATCTATCTTTTTCCGCTAATGATCGTGCTTTTACATGGGTCGTTACCTCCAGAGTGCAGACCCATACTTTGTGACACGAAAGGATCGTGGCCTCGGGAGGGCAGATCAAGTGCAAGGGACAGGGAAGGGTGGGTGATGCATGCAGGTGAGTGTGACCGGGAGGGGGGGAGATTTCCTGAGAAGATTGCAGACACCCGGCCAGCACTTGGCACTCTGCGGCGCCTCAGCGTGCCAGGGGGCACGGCGGCATCCCCACGGGATGGAGCTGCGCTGGCGCCGCAGTCCGCGACTTCGGCGCGCGCACCCTCCCTCCCTCCCTCCTCGCTCTCTCGCTCCCTCCTCCTCCCTCCTCCCTCCTCCTCCTCCTCCTCCTCCTCCTCGTCCTCCTCCTCCTCCGCCCTCCTCCTCCGCCCTCCTCCTCCGCCCTCCTCCTCCGCCCTCCTCCTCCTCCTCCTCCGCCCTCCTCCTCCGCCCTCCTCCTCCTCCTCCTCCTCGTCCTTCCTCCCTCCCTCCCTCCCTCCCTCCCTCCCACGGGCTGGCGCCCCCCAGGGCGGCTCCCGGCTCTGCCGCCGTCTCTCGGCGGCCGGCCCCCGGGAGCGGGCCCTCTCCGAGGGCTCGGAGGCCCCCTCTGCCTCCGGAGGCCGGCCCCGCCGCCGGCCGAGGAGGCCGCCTCTCGCGATGTTCCGGCCTGCCTTTTTTGGAGCCGGGGTCGCCAGGGTGATCCTCGAGCACCAGTCGGGGGAACGTAAGACCCGGGTTTGCCAGGACTCGGGTTCGCCATCGTTTTTCGACGACCGCGACTCGGATTTTGACGAGTAGGAGTGAGTAGGAGTTTCGTTGGATGTCTGCTGCGGGAGGCCTCGTCGAAATGCAGGCTCGGCCTCGTCATTTTTTTGACGACCTCGTCGGGGATTTCCGAGTCCCCCGTAACCGGGTCTTACGTCTCCCCGAACCAGGGGAGGACCGAGGCCGAAGGGTTTTCGCGCGTCGGGCCCCGGGAGGCGAGGCTCGCTCGACACCGTTCGGATATTTGTTCGGGTGCTCGAGAGTGCAGTCGGGGCGCCGAAGAAGAAACCCTTTTCGTTGGGGAGGGGCTCGGTGTCCCTTGATCGTTTTACAGGTTGCCTTGGGTTTTCCTGATGTCTTCCATGGGGAACCGAAGTTTAACTTATGGAAGAGTGGGCCTTGCTCCTTATTTAGGGTTCTTTAGGTCGACGCCCCGACTGTAAGCCTTCTCCTCCTCGCCTCCCCTCCCGCTCGCTGCCGAGTCCTGTCGAGCAGTGCCCAGTTCCTTCTGCCACGCCTGGTCCCCTGCGCCGCGAGGGAGGAGGAGGGGGGAGGAGGGAGGAGGAGGGAGAAGGAGGAGGAGGAGGAGGAGGAGGAGGAGGAGGAGGAGGAGGAGGAGGAGGAGGAGGATGAGAAGGAGGGAGGAGGAGGAGGAGGAGGAGGAGGAGGAGGAGGAGGAGGGAGGAGGAGGAGGAGGAGGCACGGGCGCGCCCGATGCGCGGGCGGCGCCGGGTCGCGCCGTCCAGCCCGCGCCGAAGTTCTCCTTGGGGGGTGGACAGGACCCGTTTTCGGCTCTCGTAAGGGCGCCGTGGCCGTTGTTTTCCAGGCTTGCGCCTGCCAGGTTTGGGCCCGAGGACGTTTTCACTAAACCACGTTTGACTACTCCAGATTTCGTAATAAAAGGGAGGGGGTCTGGACCCTCCAAGACAAGCCATTTCAGACCTCCCCCGTGGGAGAACCCTCCACAAAATCGTCCCCAGACCCCCCAGGCCCTCCAAGATGGCCTGGAAGAGCCCCCCCGAAATGAGACCCCCCTCCCTTTCTTACGAAATCTGGAGTAAAGGGATGTCTGTCCATCCGCGATTCTCTGCTCCCGCCCGGCGCCGCGAGGCGCTGCAGAAGATCTCCTCCGTCGTGTCGGCAGCGCCGCTGTCGCGGAGCCCCTCCAGTCCGGAGGGAGCCTTCTCGCCGTCCAGGCGGGCGCACACCGTCAGGAGCGGGCGGGAGGGAGCAGGAGGAAGGAGGAAGACGAGGACGGGAGTGGAGGGTTTCTCCGAAGGGCTTAGGCGACCCGTCCTCCTCCTCCTCCTCAATCTCCTCCTCCCCCTCCTCCCCCTCCTCCTCATCCTCCTCCTCCTCCTCCTCCTCCTCCTCCTCCTCCTCCTCCTCCTCGGGTCGCCTACGGCCCTGGGGGAAACCGTGCAGACGGGAGGGCGGAGGGCTCAGGCAGGATGTAGGAGGAATCGGCAGCCGGGAGGATGGAGGACGCAGGCGTGAGCAGTGAGGAACGCCACTGGGAGTGTAAGGATCACGTCGCATTGCCACATGGGAGTGCGCACGTAAAGTAATTACCGAATGCCTCCCGAGATTTCACTGACGACAGCTAGTCTTTCAACAAAAATGGTGCGTGAATATCGATCGCAGAAATATGGATGCTGTTGGAGGGCGGGATAAGGGATGGCGGGAGGAGGGGATGAGGGAGGGAGGGAGGAGAGGGGGGAGGGGGGGAAGAAGAGGAGGAACAGGGCCAGCCAGGCGCGCTAGCTCCATATCTGACATCCTGCCCCATCCACCCCAATCTGTTCCCACTGCGCCGAAGTTTTTCGGTTGCCGACTGGTGTCCTGGAGGACCTGCATCCCCCAAGTGACCCCTTCGCGTGATGCGCAATCAGAATGGGGGGCTTTCTGCATGGAAGGAGTTGGGGGACGGACGGGATGATTAGCAGGAGGAACAGGAGGGTCTTTGAGGACAGGCCGAACAGGAGCAGGAGGAGGAGGAGGACCATTAGGGCGGCTGAAGCAGGAGGAGAGGAGGTGGGGGGCGAACGGGATGATGAGCAGGAGGAAGAGGAGGATCCACGAAGGCGGCTGCAGGAGGAGCAGCAGCAGGACCAGGACGAGCAGAACGGGCAGGACGCCCAGGGCAGAGCAGAGGCGGGGACGGGAGGGGCAGCGGCCACGACGAGGCAGGGCTTGGATCCAGCAGGGTGGCCCGCGCCGGGGCGAGAGTCGGGAGCTGGAGCGTACACATTACCAGGTGGCGGGCTGCTGTTCAATCCCGGGATCTTTCGAGGGTCGGGGACGACCTCGGGGTGGTGTGGTGCATGCCCGTTTCCCCGTTCCCCCGTGGAAGCAGCAGAGAACGTATGCTCCAGGATGCCGTATATACTCCATGAGCCGTTTTCTCGTGCGAATCTCAGTGCGGGACCGGAACAACAAAGCATCGGTGTAGAAAGTTCGGATCCTCAGAGGGGGCCATCCCGAGAGTCCCGAGCAGCACGCCGATCCCGACGCGCGGCGGCCAGCGCTGGCGAGAGCGCCGCTCGCGCAGGACCCGGGGCGCCCCGATCCGGAAGCGACGGGGCGCACTCCCGGGCGCCGACGCCGCACGGTCCTCCTCCTCCTCCTCCTCCTCCCCCTCCTCCCTCCTCCTCCTTTTTTCCCCTCCTCCTCCTCCTCCCTCCTCCTCCCTCCTCCTCCTCCTCCTCCTCCTCCTCCTGTTCTGTTCCATGGCCATAAGGGGGATGATCCGCAGGCTGCATATATAAATTCACGAACACGCTGGTCACTTGCCACTATGATCCTGTCCGTACTCCTCGTTGTCAGGGGCGCCGAGGTACGGGTCCAGGGGACAAAAGAAACTCGCAAGTTCGTGGTCGAGAGGGCACCCCCCTCTCTCAGCTTCTGACGACACGCAATGGCAAAATGCCGAGCCAAGAAAGTACAGAGCTCAGCTGGATACTGTTTGGCCTGCTGGGTCTTCCTGCGGCCGTCCTCCTGTTGCCCTGGCACGATATCATGCCCTGTCCAATGGCAACATCGGCCTCGTCGGGGCATCTGATCGATCTCTTGGCCCAGACTGGGAAAATTTGCCGTCAGAAACTGTGTCGGTTTCGTCGTTTGCGCACCGAAGGAACATTGGTCTATTCTGTTCATGTCAACTTTAAGTCCTTGTTCCTTGAGAGCTCGCATGTGCACGGCTTCCTTAAGAAACCATGATCTCGGAGCTTCCTCATTGAAAGGTACAGCTGGGTGCTCTAGTATTCCAGAGGCACCAGTGGCAAGACTGACATACATGAAATATAATGCAATTCGGTACATATCATTGACTGTAGAAATATGTCGCCACTCCTTTGCGGTGGCTAGTGGTCTTCCCAATAGAAACTGTAATGGACGGGGGGTCCTGGTGGTCTGACCCTGTGGGGATTCCACACTCCGAATTGTCGACCATGTCTCGCTCGGTGGGCCAACTATAACACCGATGGCATGGGCATCAAAAAACATGCTAGCCAGTCTCTCGTATTCTTGGTGATCTAAGATCACCACTGATTGAATCACTTACACTGTCAATAGACAGAGCTAATACAGGTCCTACATCAAGACCTAGCTTCTGAAAGGATTCAAAGCAATCCTGGACATCGTCACGTCGCCTCTGTCCACTGAAAAGATGGAGCACATAGCGGGTCTCGTTGGGCTCTATATGTCGCGGATTATCAAGAGGCCTAAAGCTAGCGCCGTCAGGGCGCTGAATTTCTTCTACTCGTGGAACCAGGGGGAGGAGGAGGAGGAGGAGGAGGAGGAGGAGGAGAGTCCCCAACCCCAGCGGCCCGCGAGAGCCCCCCCCCAGGGACGGATCCAACAGGGACCTCAGCCCCAGTCGCTCTCAAGCCTCGAACCTTGAGCGCCGCCGCCTGGTTCCTGACTTCAGTGCGAAGGGTTTCGTACAACTCATCGGGCATGGGTTCCTCAGCAAGACTCCAAACCTCGAGGCGTCCAGTGCCGGCAGACCGCAAGTGTCTCAACAGCCTGAGCCTACTGTGGAAATCTTTACAGCACACAAGGCACACATAATTCTTTGCCAATATGCCAGCACTGTCTTGGTGCTTCTTGGTAACATGGCCACGCGTCGCCCCTGGGCGAAAGCACGCGTAGCCGCACGTCTCGCGCACGTACCGCTGCTCCCTGGGCGGTTCCTCCGCAATGCCAGGGGGGGGGGGGGCAGCGTTGCCAGTATTGTATAAACCCTTTCTCCATAATTTGAAGCGCAACTGGTCGGCGCGGCACCTCTTGTAAGCTTGTGCAGCCCTCCGAACTATGTTATTCCATTGAGCTGGGTAATCAGCAGCGCGAAGCAGCAATTCCCGAGCCGTGAGGGTATGCCCTTCTTCAAAATCGTAAAACCTCTGCAACCAACCCAGGTGGCCCCGAAGAGTGGAGCCCCACGATTTCTTGGCGCAAATCTCCATGTCAAGGAGCTGCCGAGGCTGAGGGGTGCCGAGGTCATCAATCTGGAAACATACCTCAGCCTCATGAGACGGAGCACATCGGGAACAGGTATCCTATCAGTGTCAAGCAGAATCCGCACGTTGGCACCATGGGGTTGGCCAGGTCGTCCTAAGCGCACTCCCAAGACGGTCCGACAGGGAGCGAGATGCGCAGCTATCATCGCTTCAACATCAGCCTTCGATAGTTCTGCCCAGACATTTCCATTATAAAGGAGTCGCGATGTGCAGAGCGAATCCACATACTTACACATGGTTTTGTGGCTGAGTCTTTTGGCCCCCCACCACGGTTCGATGCAGGGGGCCAACTCCAGCCTTCTGCTGAATCCTCCGATGGGCCAACTCTGGGCCCAGGCCTCCATTCTGGGCCACCATGGTCCCAAGGTATCTGTACGTACGCTGGAGAGAAGTCTCGTCGCCGTCCAAGGTTTCGTAAAGGGGGGTCGGCCGTCGGATAAAGCTCGGCTCGGATCTGTCTTGATCCTTCCCCTCTGGGTCGGACAAGGACGGCTGACTTGCCTATCTTTAAATTTACTGTCATCCCGTACCTATGGTTGATCTCGCTGATGGTGGCAACTGTTGTGGAAATCATATCGCGTAGGTCCTCCGCCCTGCGCGCCGCTGCCATAACTCCGAGGTCATCCACAGACGTGCTCTCGGCCAGGCAGTCAATGTCTGTGTCACCAGGGAGCGAAAAGAGTGGGTTATTTGGAGCCTCCAATTTGAGAAGATACCCATGGAGGTCAAGCTCTGCACGGATTTCCTTGGCGATGGGCACAAACAACAAGTTGAAAACGAGGTCAGCGGGGGAACTCCCAGGCCGACTCCCTGAGACCGTCCTAACCACACCCGGGGGCCCTTTAGTTTTGCACCAGGTGCTCGCGTGAGTATCAGCGTGCATCTTCAAGAGATGCTCATTTCCAAGTCCGTCGGGGAATGCCGTTTGAGCCATCGCGTGCTCAAGGCTGGGGGTCAAAACTTCGGGGATCTCGGAGGCGTCAATGGCGTCAGCCAAGTCCAGGGATCGTTCAAATGCGGCATCAACAGAGCACGTATCACCTTGTAGATCGCAGACTTCAAGTCAATAAAAGCGATAACAGTCGAGAGGCTCTTTTGCCTCGCCACCTCCGAAAAAAAAAAAAAGTACGGGCCATGTGGTTGGTCATGTCAGTGCCTCCCCTGCCCCCCCCCCCCCCCCCCCCCCATCGGGGTCATCAAAAGCAAACTGGCAAGCAACTTTTGTAACTGACCTCGCGCGTACTTATGGTGATGCTTAGCAGCGTTGTTCACGCGGAGAATATGTCGGTAGCTCGTGTTCTCAGCGGCAGTCCCAGAATTTTTGTAGAGGTCGTGGGCCCATCCCCCCTTGAAGGTCAATGGTTCCTGAGCGTACATCGTTGGCTTGAGCACAACAGGGTGAAGTAACCGAGCAGTTTCATCGGGAGCACATCTGATCGGGGCCCTGCTTTGCCTTTGCTCGCCTTGGCGAAGGAAACCCTCAACTCATCCCTGGGCATCATGTTTTCAACGGGGCACTCCAGGCAGGGCTCAGAACGGCGGTTATCTTGGCTATACCTCGCACACATCTGGGTCGGGGTCAAGCTAGTTCCTCCCTCTATGCTAGCGAAGTATTATTGAGCTGGGCTGACCGCTTCCATCTTCGATTGAAGGGGTGCCCCGTCCTGTCCGTTCCGAATCGGCAGGGCTCCCGTGGCGAGCTTCATCTTGCGTCCTCCAAAGGCCTGCGCGTTGTTGGCAAGTCTGGCCTCTCGGTGGGGGCTACAATCTTCCACGGCGTCAGCCATCTCATTTGACGTGCGTTCAAGCAAGGCATCGCGATCTAAATCCAGTTTTCCTCGCGCAATCCCAGCCGTGGAACGAGAGAAGGACGCAATATCAAGAACCCACGCATCAAACTCATAGCCGTTTAAAAACGCCAACGCATTCCCAAATCTGGGCTTCAAAACTCTGCCAAAGATCGCGGGCTTCTCCTTCAACCTGGGAAACGACGGGGGGCAGGGAAACATCATCATCATCTTAGCCTAGTTGTAAAGAGCTTGTGCCTTCCTGTCCTTAGGAGCCCTCAAAATCGCATTATTTTTTCTCCTCCACCCAATCATGTACATGGCGAGGGCATCCGTGAAGGGTTTCCGAGGGAAGGTCTTCTGAACGGGGAATGCCGCAGAAGCGGTCTGTAAACTCTGCTCCTTAACATGACTGTAGTGCACATTGGCATCATTTGCCCATGCCATAAGCGGGATGGCGCACAGCATGGCTTTCAACATCGCAACTCTGTGGGCGTCGCCTGTGAGGTGCCTGCTGAACTTCGGCTTCCGTTTCTCGCTGGTTCTTTGGTCGCTTATATTCGGACTCAAAGCTTCGGTCCTGGGCCCGCCGTCCATCGATTTCGAGCCGAACCCTTCGTGGCTGTTCATGTTGTCGTGGACCCCCCACGCCAGTCCGAACATGCATGGAAGGTGGTCGCTTTGATCAGTCAGGTCATCTACATCGCCTAACACTTGCTCATACGCGATGGCTGAGACGAGCTGTGGGCGAACAAAAATATAGTCAAGACGATAGTGAGATCCATTCTTGATGAAGTTATATCCTTTTTCGCCATCTGGACGGGCCTATGACACTTCACCGAAGGTAGATGGTGCGACGAGGTTGGTCTCACACAAAAACTGATGCAAGCAAGTACCTGGCCCGTTCTCAGATTCGGCCCAACCCCCAAAGCCCGCTGAGCTAGAAGTCGCGCTTCCATGTCTGGCATTGACATCAGCAGCAATTATGTCAACCCCTGTCCTGAGTGCAATAGCTGTGGTCTCTTCCCACCATCGTTGCACTGCGCCGGCGTCAAGCATCCGACTCTGGGCATCTTGATACGGGGCATGACTCACCATGAAATTGACATGTAGGCCTGGCGCGCGGACTCGCACTACAATCCTGCGAATGTCGGCGTGCACCATTAGAAAAAGTCTTCGTTGAAAGTATCTGCTTTTGCCTTTGTGTGGCATGTAAGGTGTGACAGTGGAAAAGCATGCTTCGACCCCAAAAATTGTTCCGTCGCCCCCTGACGCGAGGAGGTGATATCCTTCAGCGTGTCTAGACCCCGCAGGGGCCCTAGCTTCTTGGATCCCGACCGCCAGCGCCCCTTGTTTCTGCAGCTGCTTTCTCACAGTCTTTGCACTGTATCGACGATGTGCCCTCTTAGGGTTTTCAACCATCGAGGTGGCGTTGAATGAGGCAACCGCGAGGGGCGCATCTCCGATCACCGCGGGCGGGGGCTCAGACCTTCCGCGCAGGGCATCTGCTGGGAGGGAATCCGCGGGATCAATCGTCTCGTGGGCCCCGTCTGGGGTCACAAGACTAAGTTGGCCCTCTTCGCAAGCGACAGAGGGATAGGCATGGCGGTCGCCCTCTTCGTGCGACAACCGCGACCAGGCATCGCCTACCGCAGGGGTCAGGTCGCTAGCCCAGTCAGGGTCATGCACGTCTGAGGCAACTCGCTCTCTCTTCGCGAGGCCATCGACCAACTCATCCCACGGGTGAGCCTGGTGAGACGGCACATGTTTGAAACTCATTCCATACGTAGCGTGAACCTCTTGGGTCAACACTCGAAGGAGGATGCCTAGCTCAGGATGGGCCTCGGACTGAGCGGCCCCCTTGGCAATCTGGATAGCCGATGCCGGGTCCAATTCGATGGTGTAACTCTCGGCGAGGCTCGGCTGCTGACGCCCAATCCAGAGCAGAGCCCAAACTATGGCAGCCATCTCAGGAGACGTGCTGCTAAGCTTGCGGACGTCAAGATGAACCCCCACGGCTGTCAACAACTTCCCTGTTTGAACACCCAAGAAGGAGATGGTTTCTGCTCTGTCCTTGGCGATGGCGGCCATTGTCCAGGCCGCGGTGCTAGGCTTCTTTTCGTCGGATGACCCGTCGACGAAGATGCTAACGTGGCCGTGCACGTGCTGGGCGACTGGGCACATGTCGAGGCCCAGCTTGGCGTGCGCATGGAAGTAAGCCTGGTCGACCTCCGTCGCGGGGGGGGGGTGCGTCCGTCACTCAGAAGGCGTATGAGAATATTGCATTCAGGTCCCACCTTGCTTTTGATGTTATTGACAGGATTATCGCCCACGATCGGCACGACAATCGGCAATCTAGAACCGAGGTCGAGAACGATAGGACTGGGCGTGTCTTCATCTGTCCCCTGCGGCACGAGATCCCGCGAGCCGCCAACCCCGCTCGAAGAGAGGAGAGGCGGAGAAGGGGGGGGGGAGTACTTAAGAAACGGATGGGCACGGTCGCACGAACAGCGACACGCGTCTTCTTCTTTCCACCAGACTGTTGGTCGATCGGGGGGGGGGGGGCGGGCGCGACTCGCTAGAGTCTATATGCAAGGTTGAGTTGGCCTGCCTACCCACATCAGGCACTTGCGCAAAAAAAATGTTGCACTCCGTGGAAGCCTCAGACAGGCTTCCACTCCTCGTAGTCGTCCGTGCGAATCTCCGCCGTGCCGCTCATCTCCCCGTCGTTCGGCACCTTGATGTTGGACGCGTTGCTGTTCTGGACGGTGCTCATCTGGCTGGCCATCTCCGACAGCGTCGCCCTGCGCCGCTGGCTCCCGCACGGGGCGAGGGCGCGATCCGTGGTCTTCTGCCTTGCCTGGTCGTTGATCGGTTTCTTCGAGGATGTCGGAGTCCTGGTCATTCTCGCGCTCGGACTTCTCGATGTTGTTGGCCGCCGCCGCGCTGATCTGCTGGTGGACCGAGGGGGCGCGCCTGCTCTGAGCTGCTCTCGTACCTGGAGGCTCGATCCTGCGCGAAAGGCCCCCTCCTCGGACTCCTTGGCGTCGAACTTACGTCTGGGGACGATAAACCCAGCGGCTGCATCGGCTCCGTCGGCGTCAATACCGTCGGCGGAGATGTTCCTGTCACCTCCGTTGGCGTACATGGCGCTGGAGGGGTCATTGGTGCCGCTGATGCTGGAGCCGTCACCGCACTTGGCATTGTCAGTGACTGCTGACCCGACATCATCATCACTTGTTGCATCATGAACTGCATCTGCTGCATCTGCTGATATTATGGCTGCGTATGGGCCTCGATATGTCTCTGCATGATGATCTGCGGGTCGACTATGCCTTGGCCTGCCTTTGTGTGTACTGGCGATGGCTGGCCTGGCGGAACTGGGGACTGCGACTCTGGGATTGCGACGTTGTCCTCCATCTGTCTGTCCTGTTCCATTTGCATGTCGAGGCCGATCTGGGTTGCCGCATCTTCTTCTGCCTGCTGAGTTTCTTGTATCATGATTCGTATCTCGTTCTTGGTGCGGCGGAGGGCCTCTAGCTGGTCCTGGCGGTTGTCTCGAATGGCGATCTTCTTGTCCAAGATCTCTTGCTGTGCCCCCACCGCTTTGTTGGCTGAGCCCACCCTCAGCATCATTCTGGCGATCGTTGTCTCTGTCCATGCACTTCTTGCTGCTCCAGTGATTTCTCCGATATGAGCATCCGTCTCAATGTAGCGATCTGTTGTGTGATCTCCTGGATGGGTTCTTTCATGGCCCAGGTGATCTTGTATCTGTGCTGTAATAAGTTCAGCTTCGATCTCACTTCTATGTAGTACATCCTCTTCTCGCTCTCGTCGGCCTTCGCGGATCGGGGTTTGTAAGCTGGGTGTGACTGAGCTTCCGCTGGCGTGGCCATCCTCACGAAACGCGGGCCCTTGATGTCGTTCTCTTCCCCTTCCCACGGCCGACCATCTGTTGCATAAGACTTCTGGCTCTTGGAACGCTGGCGACGCTTGCTGGACTGTGCCTTGTCTGACATGCCTTGCGACGCCTTCCAGTGAGTCCCGCACTTGCTGCAATTCATTTGCTTGAGCCAGTTTGGTTGACCGCACTTGCACTTCCATGTTGCTGCCCATTGCGCCATCTATTGGGTGTCCCTCAATTGGACTACCCGAGCTGGGGAAACCCTGTCTGGAAGTGGACGAAATGACTGCGGAGCACTCCCTTGGACAAATGAATGTCCCTTCGAGGGGAGTGGATCGTGCGGGAAATGAAAGAGGTTCGGGGGCCTTGGTTCTCCTGAGCCACCTCGAGAATGGTTTACTTGACCCAAAATGGCTACGGTCCTCCTCCTCCTCCTCCTCCTCCTCTTCCACCTCCTCCTTCCTCCTCCCTCCTCCTCCTCCTCCTCTTCCTCCTCCTCCTCCTCCTCCTCCTCCTCCTCCTCTTCCTCCTCCTCCTCCTCCTCCTCCTCCTCCTCCTCCTCCGGCCGCCCGAGGCGTCCTCGGAGGCCGGCCCGGGCAGACCGCGTGCGGCCACCCCGAGCCCCCCACGGAGCCACCACGCGCGGCGCGGCCACCGCGCCCTCCTGCGGGCCCCCGGGGCCCGGAGGACCCCCCGCCGATCCGAGGCCCCACCGAGCCGCGGCTCCAGAGCGCCCGACCCCCCTCCCCAGAGGCCTTCGCGGCCTGAGGCCAAAGGGCCTCTCGGGCCGGACGAAGGGGGGGATTGGGAAGGGGGGGGTGCGGAATTTGCTGTATGCAGCTGGTGTCGGCCTCACCGAGGCGCCCATTCCTTGATACATAGCCGCCTACGGCGCCGGGAGGCGCCGGGAAAATCAGCTACGTGAGCTGATTCTCACCCCCCCCTTTGCTATCCCCCCCTTTCGCCCGACCCGACAGAGCGCCCGACCCACCTCCCCGGAGGCCTTCGCGGCCCGGGGCCAATGGGCTCGTGGGGATCGAGCCGGATCAGTGCAGGCAGATGTGGATAAGGCGAGGTCGATCCAGGGACATCTGAGGGAAGTGCAGATCAATCACGGAGCAACCAGAGAGATCCAGAGATCCCCAGGGGCGTTAGGGGCAACTCGTGGCCACTCCCGCGCGAGGCCAGGGGGGCGGCAGAAGTCGTGAAGAGGCCCTTAGAGTTAAGTCGGGTATGTCCCTCTACAGGAGGAACATTTTCAAAATAATCAGGGGCCGATTCTTCCACTCTGTTTGAGCATTGTTGATCATGTTTGTCTATTTCTCATTATTCGTTTTAAATCCGCCTGCAGGAGGACACGCCCGACCTAACTTTCGAGCGACGCTGCTCGCTCGCCCCCCGCGTCTTCACTAAGAGTGGGGCCCCTGCCGGGCCAG
Source organism: Prorocentrum cordatum (assembly GCA_963575745.1). Lineage (NCBI taxonomy): Eukaryota > Dinophyceae > Prorocentrales > Prorocentraceae > Prorocentrum > Prorocentrum cordatum. The sequence continues at coordinate 142,753 of CAUYUJ010017725.1, read as the reverse complement.
GTTTGGCGTGCCCTCGGGGACCGAGAGCGGAGGCGGAGAGGGGGGAGGAGGGGGAGGGGTATTTGACAAGCTAGGTGCGCTCGCGTCACATCTGACATCCTACCCCTCCCTCCCATCCCTTTACCACGGCGTAGATCCCCTCTCTACTCGCACAGTCGGATGTCGAGCAGGGCAATGATCCCGAAAGGGTATGCGATGCATTGTAGAGGACGGCATGGCATGGCGTAGAAGAGCACCGCAAAGCGTAGTGGGTCACAGCATGGCGTGGCGTGGCGTAGTGAAGAATTGCATCACAAAGCTTTGCAACGCAAAGCATGGCATCGCACAGCGGCCCCAAACATAACATGTCATAGCATGGCGTTGAAGATCAAAGCGTAGCATGGCCTAGCACGACGTGGCACTTAAGCACTGCATGTCGCAGCTTCAGCTGAAGGCATGGCATCGCGCAGCGGAACGCAACCTAGCATTGCATTGCATGCCGTGGCATGGCACGGGAAATGACGCCAGCGCTGCAGCGGGAGCACGATTCGGAACGAGCGGAAGCCCGGAAATGAGGCCAGCGCTGCAGCAGGAGCACGATTCGGAACGAGCGGAAGCACGGAAATGAGGCCAGCGTTGCAGCGGGAGCACGATTCGGAACGAGCGGGGCTCGAACATGCGGTTGGCGCCTCAGCGAGAGCAGCATTTTGAAACAAAATGCAGGCGAAAACCCAACTCCGGGGGGAATCCTGTGTAAAAAAAGAGTACGCGGGGGGGGGGGGCGAACACTCCCAACCCGTCATCAGGGGAAAGAGGAGAGTAGTATTCATATTGAGTAATTGTGAAGGGCAGGGGGAGGGGGAGGAGGGGAGAAGGGGGAGGATGGAGGAGATGAGGGGGAGGCGTCGGGGGAGGAGGGGTGGGGAGGAGGAGAGAAGGGGACGTCTTTCTCCCTCCTCTCCTCCCCCCTCTTCCTCCTTCCCCGACGCCTCCCCCTCCTCTCCCCCTCCTTCCCCTCCTCCCCCTTCCCTCTTCCTGCCCTTCCTCGCCCTCCCCCTCCTCCCCCGATGCAGAGACTATATTACCAGCATGCAGCATCGCCGTTCACCCACATCGCTGGGAGCGTTGCCTTGGAAACTTCCGACACCAAAACGTCAGAGCGTCGTTGGACGTCACGTAATAGGGCGGGGGCAACGAGGGCTGCAGAAATAGGGCCCGTCAAGGGGCCCGTTAGGGCCCGAAAAGTGCGACGACGAGGAAGAGGAGGAACGGGACCAGGAAGACGATGAGGGCAAGGACGAGGAGAAGGAGGAGGAGGAGTAGGAGGAGGCGGAATAGGAGGATGAGGACGAGGACTGTGACAGCAATGTAGGGGTCTTCTTACGGCCCTCTCAGGGTCCTCTTAGGGCTCCCTCGGGGCTCCCTTGGGGCTTTTTTGGATATGTCGTGGCTGTTTTGGGAAGCACTGGGGTCTTCTTGGGCTCCTTTTGGGAGGGGGGGTCGTGCGGCCCTCTTGGAGGCCTCGTGGGGGGTGTCCTTTCAGCCACGGAGGGCCTCTTGGAGTCATCTATGAGACTATATCGACTAGGGGGGGGGGCCCCTCCTCCAGGTCCCCCCTCGAGAGCCCTCGAAACCGTCTCCTGGAGCTTTCTTGGGGCGCTCTTGGGGCCGTCTGGGGGGGCTCGTGGTCTCCTCGTGGGGCTCCCTTCGGGCCATCTTGGGGCCATCTCCGGGCATCGACGAACGCGTCGGACGCGAGCATGCGAGATGGCAGGCATCGTTGATCGTTGATTTCACAAGGCATCTGCAGGATATTTGCCTCTTGGGGGGGCGTCCCTTCGGCCCCCTCCTCTCCCTCCTCCCCCTCCTCCCCCTCCTTCGTCATCCTTGGCGATCGTGGAGGCCATCTTGGAGCATCCGAGGCCCTCTTCGAGCTACCTTGTGCGAACAAACAAAGAAATCTGACACGTCGGGCCCCTCGCCGAAAGACCTGGGAGGGGGAGGCGGAGGGTACCCCCCCCAAGGGAAGAGGGTCTTTGGAAGAGGAAGGAATCGGAGGCCTAGAGGTTGATATCAACACCAAGATCGGCGGTGTGCCTCCACCGAGGGAAGCCGATCCCACTCTCGGTGATGGTGTTAATCTTTCGGCTTCCTAGGTGGCCGAAATATTACATCCAATACCAAAATCTAGGATCATCCTCCCCTGGTGAAAGCAGCCCCCTGTTTGGGTGTCCGTGCCCATTTTCAAGCCTCCAAAGGAAGATCTGGAAGAGGGTCTTTGGAAGAGGGTCTTGGTACGCCCAGAGAGTTGGTAGGATTTTATCATATTTTGGCAATGCCCTCCGAGGACGCTCGTGACTGGTTCGGGCGCGTCCTGCAAAGCCAGTGTGTCTCGGGCAGTTGGGACCAAACAGCGGGGGGTGCGACAAACACGCGAACCGAGCTTCTGAGGCACCTGGGGCAACCTGGGAAAGACACGGGCACTGGGCGAACGCGGGTGCGAAAATACAGATTACCTGGGTTCCCCAGGCATATGTGTGTATATATAATATATACGTTGGCGAGGTGGCGAGTCCACCCCCCTCCCCCGCTCTTCCTCCCCTAAAGCATTTGTATGTAGAATCAACAATCGACAAACTGTTCACGTTGGTGTGGGTCCTGATAGGCGCTTGATTCACAGGATCAGTCCCGACCTCAGCGTTCGCGACCGCGGCAAGCATCTTCCTCACCTGCCCAACGGCCGCTTTGTCTTCGCTTTTGGAAGAGCGCGTTCTGCGGTCTTTGCAAGGGAGTGAGAGGGAGTTAGGATCCCCCCCCCTCCCTTCCTTCCTCCCTCCCACCACCCCCCTCCCCCGGTGCAGGGGGGGGAGGGCAGCGGTGTCGTGCCCTGCTTCCTTCTCCGGCAGAGGACGACGACGAAAGACGACGACGACGATGACCACGATGTTTACGACGAGTGCGACGACGACGACGACGATGAGCACGACGACGACGACGATGAGCACGATGTTTACGACGAGTGCGACGACGACGGGTGGGGGCAGGGTGGGTGGGTTGTCGCAAACCCTCCCCTTCCCACCGGTGCGGTGGGTGGGTTGGGAGTTTCGCGGCAGCACCCCCCTCCCCCCTCCCCCTGGCGCGCGGGAGGAAGCGCATCGATGGGAGGGGGGGTTGAAGGGTGGGCGGGCGGGAGTCCCAGATACGACTCTCCCGCCCTTCTTCTTGCCACAACCTGGTCTTCTCCGATTGCATTTCGCCATCGGTCTCGACATTCCCAGCTCCAGGTCAGTCGCAGTCGCCAAGCATTTTTCCCCCTAGGCTCGCCCAGGGGTGATCCCCCCCCGCCTCGAAACACAATCTTTGGGTCGCCCCGAGGAACATGTACTACTCGTCTTCGAGCAGATCGAACGCGAAAGGCTCGGGCACTGTTAGCGGGAGCGAGGCTCTGAAGCAGAATGGTCCCGCCGAGTGTCGCGATTGTTGTCCTTTTTATATGTATTCAGGCATGGATGCGGGAAAACGTGGGGCGCGAGATCATGACCTGATGGCCAACGCCTCTCTGACGAGGAGAGTATCCTTCGCCATGCCGAGCAGCGATCACAGCGACCGGCGGTCGTGGCTCCTGGGAGCCAGGCCGGGAAGACGTGTGCAGCAGAGAGAGACCCTTGCTTCTCGCGGAGCCTGCATGACTCGAAGATCGAGCGTGGGGGGGGGTAAAGTGGACTATACCTGCTAAGGTGGTCAAGGCCTTTGACATGTATCGCCGTGCGGCGGGTCGGTGAATGCTTCGCTGCCAGGGTGAGAGCGGTAAGCCGACGCACACAGTGCTGCACGCACAGGACATGTGATGCGTTGATGTATGGCATCGTTTCTCTGTGCTCAGTTCTTTTCACCTTGCCCTTCCCATGCCATCCTCCTCTCCATGCTTCTCCCCCGGTGTGGTCCATCTCCTTTCTCCTCTTGTCCCTTTGGATCCTTCTGCCCTTCAGCCGTTTCTCTCCACTCTCTCCTCTCCCTCTCTCTCTCTCTCCTTCTCCCCCTCCCCCCGTTTCCCTTCTATTCCTCTCGCCCCTTCGCCGATTTTGCTCTTCTCCCCTCCGCCTCTCCCCTCTTCTTTCTCCCCTTCTCCCCTTCTCCCTTCTTTTTCCTCGCGCCCCCATCACCGATTTCGCCCGTCTCCTCCGCTTCTCTCGTCGCTCTCCTCTTGCCCTGAATCATTTTCCGAGATGGTTTACGCTGCATCAGGGCTGGACCTAAACGCTGTTTTGCTGAAGGTCGGCTGTGTTTTGTTTCTCGTTTTTGGGAGGGAGGCGCAGGAGAACAGGTAGAGCAACACGAAGAACAAATAGGGGGCCACATGCGAACCCTACCCCTAACCCCCACGATTTCTGAGGGGGAGGGTGGGGTTCACTTCGCTCGGGAGCTCCCGAAAGAAGTGAACCCCACCCTCCCCCTCAGAAACCGTGGGGGGTAGGGGTAGGGTTCGCATGTGGCCCCCTAGCAAAACGAACGAGTCACGAAAAACAGCGTTCAGATCCAGCCCTGCGTTACATCTTCGGGGGACCTCGCCTGTCCCCAACAGTTGTGTCTTTTATATGGTGCCCGCCACGCAGGCACGCAGGCTCGGTGCGCGAGCTCGACGTGCACCCTGCGTGGCTTCGACGCGGCTTCGACACGGATCCGACGCGGCTTCGACGAGTCCAGCATGGATTCGACGCGGATCCGACGCGGCTTCGACGAGTCCAGCATGGATTTGACGCGGATCCGCTGCGGCTTCGACGAGTCCAGCATGGATTTGACGCGGATCCGACGCGGATTCGACGAATCCAGCATGGATTCGACATGGATCCGACGCGGCTTCGACGAGCCCAGCACGGATTCGACACGGATCCAGCGCGGATAGGGCCGCGACGGGACAGACAGGGTCCCCCCTCCAAAGATGCAACATGACCGAACGATGTGTCGAGATGTTGGGTGCGAGGCGCTGAACTGCTCACCGTCGGCTCTGGACTGCTCACCGACGCCGTCGCCGAGAAGTTCACGGAGCTGTTCGCCAAGCTTGACTCGGACCGTCGCGGGGTGCCGCGAGGCCCTTCCTCCCCTGCCGGAGCATATCCTGCAGCAGCGGCCGGACGCTGCTCCTGCGACCGCCCCCTCTGGGTGGGCGCCGAGCGTCAGAGGAGGAAAAGGTAGCCATACCTCCACCCTTCGGCCGTTCTCTCCTTTCTGGGCCTCCTGGGAGGCCCTCGTCACCGCCGCTGGATTCGCCTCGAAGTCCTGGTCAGAACGCACCCCGGGAGAGGTCTTGGGAGCAGCGGTATCGCTACCTGCTGCTTTCCCCAGAGAGTGGAGGCCTCCCAGGGTTCCGAGCAGATGGGGTCGGAGAGTCGCGCCACATCGCCGACACGCTGGCAGCACATCCGTGACGTGGGGTGCAGAGGATCCAGAGCTCCGGATCGAGCCGCATCGCCGATGCGTCGGCGAGGCGGTGCGGTCCTCCGGCCTTCCCTGCTCGGGCCCCGCAAAAAGGCTGCCTGGAGAGAAAGGAGGCGGGAGGACGGCTGAGGCTGCTTGGACCACTGCTGCACATGTCAGGGCCCATCTCTCCGACCGAGGCGGGAAGTTATGCATAGCCACCGCCTGCGGGATCGATCTTCGCGGACCTCCACAGGCGGTGGATATGGACATATTCGAGCCCCCCAGGGGGCAAAACGCGTCCATGTCCACCGCCCGCGTGGGCACCAGGACGTGGGCTCCCAGGTGGTGGATCTGGATTCATCCCCGCCTCGCGATCTCGATCTGATCGACCGGATTCGATGTCGACTCCGGCGAGCCCGACACGATCCAGCTCCGATGCTCCGAGGATCCGACGGGGCCCGATGCCTGCCGTGCCGCCGTGGGGCAGCCTGGCCCGGCCGGCCCGGCCTCGGCGTGGATGCGGCCGCTGCGGCGCACTTTCCGCCTTGACCCTGTTTTCCGATGCGGCGCTGGCCGATCTAGCCCGATGGGCCTGTTTTCCACCACCACCACCATAAGTTGGAGGGGGAGGGGGTCCTCCTCCTCTTCCTCCTCTTCGTCCTCCTCCTCCTCGTTGTCCTCCACCTCCTTCCCCCTGCCAACTCAGGGTAGTGGTGGTGGAGAACAGGCCCATCATAGCCCCTGCAGGAAGATCGAAGAAGAAGAAACGCCATAAGCAAAAAGTTTTGGCGCTCCGTGCGGACTTCTGGGATCTGCGCTGGCGCCCCCCGGCGGCGCCTCGGGCGCCGCCCCCAGCGCGCTCCGCGCGCCAGGGAGGGGGGTCCAGCGCAGATCCAAGAATTCCGCGCGGACCGGCGAACATTTACATTTATGCCGTTTTCTTTTTTTCATGAAGAGGAAGCCGCTGCGTCGAAAACGCTGGATGCCTAATCTGCTAGGTAACCACTCTGCGCCCACAGGCCAGGGTGGACACCAGAAGCAGCTGTCCAAGCTGGTGGGAGAGGTGTCGGCTGAGTGCTCCCGTAATGTGGGAGCCGTGAGCTGGTAGCTGTGTTTCACCCCTCAGCGACGCATTGAGCACAGCCTGGGCAAGAATCTGTTTCTGCTCGGTTTTTGTGCACTTTCTCGCCAGGGTCCTCTGGGGCCCCCGTGGACGCCTCCGAGGACCTCCAGGGTCCTCTGGAGGTGAAGGCGGGTCGTGGGGGTTCATTCGAGCGGGATGTCAGGATGGCTCACACGTAGCACAGGACAGCGCGATGTTTGGCATCGCTCGGACGTTTTTGGTTGTTTTGTTTTTTTAATGTTGTTTCTCAGCGAGGACCATCCTGGATCATCGAGCAAAAAAGCACGCACGAAGCCGAAACATGCACGGGGAATGGACTTCCGAGCGATGGCAAGGATATGGACAAGTCCACATTCAGCGCGTCCACGCCGCACCGCACTGAGAGCACCAGCGGCGGCCACAGCCGACCACGGCCAGGCAGGGCTCTCTCTCGCCCGCCCCTTGCCGGCTTCCATGCGGCGCCCTCCCGCGGACACCTGCGCTCGTTGCTCCTCGCCGCTCCGATCGTGCGCTTGGCATCGCTTGGGGCGTGTGCGTTTTCCGTCGGCGAGGTCCATGGAGGAGCATCTGGGACCATCCTGCGAAACACAAACAACTTGTTGTTTGCGTCGGCGGCGAGGCAGGGGAAGGCTGCGCTAGCGGAAAGGCCTAAATGGGGATGCCGTGATGGCGAATTGTGCCACCATGCAGGAGGAGGAGGAGGAGGAGGAGGAGGAGGAGGAAGAGGAGGAGGAGGAGGAGGAGGAGGAGGAGGAGCAGGAAGAGGAGCAGGAGGAGGAGGAGGAGGAGGAGGAGGAGGAGGAGGAGGAGGAGGAGGGCGCGGCCGAAAGAGGGGGCGGGAGAGGCGAGCCGCTCAGGGGGGCGGGTCACGCCCCGGAAGCCCTGCTGCGAGAAAACGCGCACGAGGCCGCAGCGTGCGCGGGGAGTGGACGTCCGAGCGGAGGCAGATGCGGGGGAATAGGATCCCTACAGTCAGCGGGCATACAGTCAAAGCGTATGTTAAGGACGGGCGATGAGGACGCAAGACCCTTGGAGGCCGAAGTTGGGTTTTTTAGGGCGGCGGGCGACCAGTGATACTGGCAAGGACGAGCCTCAGAGGCAAGGATACAAGGGTACCCTAGATGAAGGCGCGCGTCCTTACTAGGCGCGTTGACTGTAGTAAGGATGGGCAATCTTCACAAGGGTACCCTTGCATCCTTGCCTCCTCGGTCCATCCTTCGCCACGTTCGTTGGCCGCGCCCCGCTCGAGAAGGTTCGACATGGTCGTCCAAGGCCCTTGCATCCTTATCGCGCATCCTTACTAGTCGATAGCAGATCATGGGAGCCTGGTAGATCCTTTTAATTCCGTCTTTAGCGTCGATCAGCGTCGATTCGCGTCTGGGAGTCGATGAGATAGCGCCGACTTAGCGTCGGTTAGCGTCGCTGAGTGTTTCGCCAGCGTCGATCTAGCCTCCGCTGGCGTCGATCCGCCAGAGCCGGCAAGATGGTACGGGAGGCTCCCACGAGTTGCCACCGAGCTTACTCTACACCCTGGGCGATGCTTAAAAAAACGTAAGGTTTCGGCCAGAGTCTTGATTATTCTTATTGTTTCAATGGAAGACCTAACTTTTTAGCAGAAGTTGGGTTTTTTATTCAAATTCTGAGACTATGAATTTCTCAACCCATGATTTCTTAAGCATTTCGCAGGGTGTACGTGCTGACTGCAGGTTTCTCGGGCCGGGCGAAAGGGGGGGATTGGGAAGGGGGGGGTACGAAATTTGCTGCATGCAGCTGGTTTTGGCCTCACCGAGGGGCCCATTC
>CAUYUJ010017725.1:96933-129433 GCA_963575745.1 Prorocentrum cordatum | reverse complement strand
TTCCTCCTCCTCCTCCTCCTCCTCCTCCTCCTCCTCCAAGAACCGATGGTTGGTGGGAGCAGGGCTCGGACGTCGCCACCCCTGGCCTGCCCCAGCGTGGCCCTCGGCTGTTCGCCCCGCTTTGGAGCCTCCTGGTCGGCGGCGAGCACGGCGGCTGTTGTCACACCTTTCCTCGTCCTCCTCCTCCTCCTCCTCCTCTTCCTCCCCCTCGTCGTCGTCCTTCTCCTCCTCCTCCTCCTCCTCCTCCTCCTCCTTTCCCCGTCTCCCCCTGCTCCTCCTCCACCTCCTCCTCCTCCTCTTCCTCCCCCTCCTCTTCTATCTCGTCGTCCTCCTCCTCAACACGGGCTGGAGCCGGGACTGGGGCTGGGGCCAAATTTGACGTATGGTTTGGGACGGGGCTCGGAGCTGGGGCTGGAATCAGGCGCCGTTGGGGCCATCCTCGAGGCAAGAAGTCAAGAGAGGGTGTGGGCTCAATTGCAGTCAACGCGCTCGGTAAGGACACGCGCCTTCATTCAGATACCCTTTGTGTCCTTGCCTCTGCCACCCGTCCTTTGCCGCCGCCCCCCAAAAAACAGCTTCGGCCTCCAAGGGTCTTGCGTCCTTGCCACCCGTCCCTAATACGCGTTTTGACTGTACGCCCTTCGTTGGGGCCCTGGAAAGAGCCTTGAAGCTCTCTTGGGGTCGCTTTTGAGATGCTATGTGGGCTTGATTCAAGTTTGGCCAAATGTTCCTACTGCAGCGCTCTTGGCCACGATGCAATGGAACGTTGCAAAATGCAGACGAACACAAGACTCGCTTTTCGAGAATGGCCGCCCCGTTTAGCCTTATGAAGATTACGATTTAATTGGGGGCACAAGCCCGAGGTTGCCCGCCCCCTGCTGGCACAGCTCCACTCTCGTGACACTGTACCACGCTCCGCGTACCTAAGGGGGGCACCGCCGATCCACGTTGCGCCAGTGTCTCAAGCATAGGGCGATCTCTGATCACGGCACAGTATTGGAAGCCTTGGGGACAGTGCTGATCGACGGCGCGCACGAGGGGCAGGTGAGAGGGGACGTAGCCATTTTGGCTCAAGGCAGGACACCGCCGGTCCCGCCCCCCTCCGCCCTTCTCCTCCTCCTCTTCCTCCTCCTCCTCCTCCTCCTCCTCCTCCTCCTCCTCCTCCTCCCCTCCCCCTCCCCCTCCCCCTCCTCCTCCTCCTCCCCTCCACCTCCTCCTCCTCCTCCTCCCTCCTCCTCCTCCTCCTCCTCCTCCTCCTCCTCTCCTCCCACGTCCTGCCCCATGGCCCAACAGCCCACGCTCCCCCTCGCTGTGTTGCTGGCGGCCCTTGTACAGTCGGCGCTGGCGGTGGAGGCGGCGAGCGAGGCGTGCACCCACCGGCGCCGCCCTCGCGCGCCGGCCGCCGCGCGCGCGTGCCCCGCGGAGTCCGCGGGGCCTGCGCGCGCGGCGGTCGGCGCGGCGGTTGCCGCCCGCGGCGCGGACGGCGACCGCGACGACCTCAGCGCCCTGCAGAAGGCCGCCGGGCTCCGCAGCTCCCCGGCGGCCTCGGCGGCGGCCGCCCCGGCGGCGGCCTCGTCGCCGGCGGCGGCCTCGCTGGCGGCGGCCTCGTCGCAGACGGCGGCCCCGCTGGCGGCGGCCTCGTCGCGGGCGGCAGCGGCCTGGCCGGGCGCGGCGGGCGTGGCCCACGGGGCGCACCCAGTGGTTCGGAGCTGGTCGGAACCGCCGGAGGCGGCGGGGTCCTCCCGCGAGGTTCTTCAGCTCGGGCGGTGGGGGCACGTATCGCAGCTGCTGCCGATTGTGGTGATCGGTGTTTTTGGCCTGAAGAAGATCGCCGAGGTGTTCCAGCAGAGCGCCAGCACATTCTCTTCGGCGGGCTTGGCAGAGGTCCCATTCGCCCTGGCGCTGTACTGCGTATCCGGCCCAGCGGTCATCCTGCTGAACAAGCACATCATGAAGGATTACGGCTTCCATTTCCCAGTATTGCTTGCCAGTTTGGGGAACGTCTTCCTCATGATCGCAACGCGATTCGCCGTTGCTCTCGGTTGGAAGAGGCTCGAGATCGACCACCTGGATTGGAACCAGTACTTCAAGATTGTGGTGCCCATGAACGTGCTTAATTTTCTCAGTCAGGCACTCGGCATGGCCGCCTACGAGTTCATATCAGTCCCCGAGGTCCAAGTCCTGAAGAGCACAACGATCGTGATGGTTTGTCTGTTCTCATGGCTTCTGGCCGATGAGGAGATCAATAAGGCACTCCTCTGCTCGATTCTCTGCATCGCCGCTGGTGTTGGCTTGTCGGCCATGACCTGCAGCGAGGCCAAGGCCGGCGGCGGCAGCAGCCCTCGCACGCTCGTCGGAGTAGCCCTGATGGTCCTCGCGAGCTCCAGCGAGGCCGCCAAGACCGTTATGAGCCAGCTCCTCGTACGCAGCATGCCGCTCTTCGACGGCATCTATCACTCCGGGCCGTCGTTCGCGATCCTCGCCGCCGCCGTCGTCTGTTGCACGGAAGGGGCGGGCCTCGCCCGCTTTGCGTACAGCAGCGCCGTTCTGGGGTGCCTGGTCGCCAGCGCGCTGACCACGGGAGTTGTGGTGCTGTCGGGCTTCTGGCTGGTGAAGCTGGCGGGGGCCCTCACGCTGAAGGTGGTGACCCAGGCGCGCTCCATCGGTCTCATATTGTGCTCCGTGACCTTCTTCGGGGAGTTCTGCACTGGTCCGCAGTATCTGGGCTACACGATCAGTTTAATTGGCATGGGAATCTTCGACAACGCCAAGCAGGCGCTGAAGAACGCCGCTGGCGGCGACGTGGCCAAGGACACACAGCGTTCTTGACAGCGCCCAGGGGGCTCCGTAGCGAGGCGTGGGACCGCAGACGTGGGGCGCTCGAGCAGAAGCAAGCAACAAAATCTCGGAAGGCTCCGCCTCCAGCCTCCGGCCTCCGAGAAGTCTCCGAGGCCCGCCTCGAGGTCCCGCAGGCAGCCTTCGGGAGGCGCGACGGCCTCCGAGAAGTGTTCGAGGCCCTCCTCCAAGTCCTCCGACCTCCGAGAAGTCTTCGAGGCCCTCCTCGGAGTCCTCGAGAAGGCTCCGAGGCCCTTCTCCGAGAGGGCTCGGCCTCCGGCCTCCGAGAGGTCTCCGAGGCCCGCCTCGAGGTCCCGCAGGCAGCCCTCGGGAGGCGCGACGGCCTCCGAGAGGCGCCGCCGGGCCCGAGGAGCGGGCTGCCGCCTCCTCCGCGCGGCCCCACGGGGCCCGCCGCCGCTCCGGGGACCCGGGACCTCGGGCGGGGGGCCCCGGATGTCCTTTCTCCGCCCCCCAAACTCCTCCTCCTCCTCCTCCTCCTCCTCCTCCTCCTCCTCTTCCTCCTCCTCCTTCTCCTGCTGCTGCTCCTCCTCCTCCTCCTCCTCCTCCTCCTCCTCCTCCTGACTCCTCCTCCTCCTCCTCCTCCTCCTCCTCCTCCTCCTCCTTTCTCCGCCCGGGGCGCGTGCCAAGAGGCCAGCCGGGTCTTGCCGGGGTGCCCTGGGTCTCTTGGACTTCGGCGGGTCCCTCGTGAGGTCGGGGCGATCTTCGATCGACGGATCTGGGGTGTCGTGGAGCACATCTCGGGCCGGGCGAAAGGGGGGGATTGGGAAAGGGGGGGTTACGAAACCTGCTGCATGCAGCTGGTTTCGGCCTCTCCGAGGGGCCCATTCCTCGATACATAGCCGCCTCCGGCGCCGGGAGGCGCCAGGAGAATCAGCTACGTGAGCTGATTCTCAAACCCCCCCTTTGCTATCCCCCCCTTTCGCCCGACCCGAACATCGCGGGTCTCAGGGTTGGGCTTCTTGCGGAGGTTTCTTGTGGCCGAGCCCCCGCTGCAACGGGCGTGGCCAGAAGGGGATGGGGGGGGTGGTCCCGTCACGATTCGCGCCAGCGCCGTCTGGGAGTGCTTAAGAGTGGATCCTTTCCAGACGGCGCCGGCGCCGGCGCGACTCGTGACTGGACCAGTCGAGCTGGAAGAGACGGGGGTCAATGCAAAGAGGGGGGTCAGCCAGGGCGCCGCATCTTGCAGGATCCTGCAGCGCTAGCGTTGCATTGACCTGGCCTTGCGTTCAGGATCTTGCAGGATTTTGCAGGATCCTGCAAAGCCTGACTGACCCGGGTCTGCATTGACCCGGGCCGGATCCTTCCCAGACGGCGCCGGCGCGTTTCGTGACGCTGTCAGGGGGCGAGGGGATGGGGTGCGGGGCCGGTCACTGGCGTTATAACGAACGGGTTCCTGGAGGCCGTGGGGGCTTCTGGGGCACCCCTGGCCCTTGGGTTAGGTCGGGCATGTCCTCCTACAGGCGGAGCTTCGGAGAAAGACAAATAAACCACTCGAAAATAATCGAGAAATCGTAGGAACATCGTCCCCAGAGTGTCTTGTTACCATTTTTGAGTATTCCTCCTGTAGAGGGACGTGCCCGACGTATACCCCCCAGGCCAGAGGCGCCCGTGGCAGAGCACGATGCTGCCAGCCCGCGGCCAGGGCCTGGTCCAGGGCTTGGGCCGGTGCCGGGAGGGGGGATGAGGGAGGGGGGAGGGGGGAGGGGGGAAGGGGGAGGGGGGAGGGGCAAGCTAGGTGCGCTCGCGTCATATCTTACATCCTACCCCTCCCTCCCATCCCTTACCATGGCGCAGATCCCCTCTCTACTCGCACAGTCGGATGTCGAGCAGGGCAATGATCCCGAAAGGGTACGCGATGCATTGTAGAGCACGGCATGGCCTGGCGTAGAAGAGCACCGCGAAGCGCAGTATCAACCTAGCATTGCATTGCATGCCGTGGCATGGCACGGGAAATGACGCCAGCGCTGCAGCGGGAGCACGAGTCGAAACGAGCGGAATCTCGGAAATGAGGCCCGCGCTGCAGCGGGAGCACGATTCGGAGCGAGCGGAAGCACGGAAATGAGGCCAGCGCTGCAGCGGGAGCACGATTCGGAACGAGGGGGGCCCGAAAATGAGGCCGGCGCCTCAGCGAGAGCAGCATTTTTGAAACAAATGCAGGGGAAAACCTAACTCCGGGGAAACCTGTGTGTAAAAAAACAGTACGCGGGGGGGGGCCGGCTACTCCCAAGACGTCATCAGGGGAAGAGGGAGAGAAGTATTCATATTGAGTAATTGTGGAGGGGGGAGGGGGGAGGGGAGAGGGGGGAGGGGGGAGGAGCGAGCTCCGCTCTCGGTGATCCCGCCTCCGCCGCGTTCCCTGCTCGGGGGCGGGGCTGGGCGGGGACGAGGACGGGTCCGTTCCAGAGCGTTCCGGAGCGCTCTCGGAGCGGTCCGGAAAACAGGTGGAGGAAAACGAAGCACAGAACGAAAACATAACGAAAAACAGCGTTTAGGTCCAGCCTTGCCTCCATCCTCCAGGTGGTGATGGTGGTGGTCGGACGGGGCAAAGGCGAGGGGATAAATCCGTAACGGAGCGTCCTGGAGCGCTCCCAGAGCGGTCCGGAACGCTCTGAGAAGGCCGCGGCGCCGCAGACGTCCTCGAGAGCCGCCAGATCGCAGAGATTTTCTCGATTCATCCTCGCCCGATTCTGTCCTTCAGTCGGGCACCCCCCCTACAGGAGGAATATTCAAAGATAGTAACAAATAATCCGGGTGCGCGTTTTTCACTATTTTTGGTGACTTTGGTTTTTTTTAGCCATATATTGTTTCGTCCAAAACTCGCCTGCAGGGGGACGTGCCCGACCAAATTTTGTCCTCGTCCTGGCTTCGGTTCGTCCGCTGCTCTCTCGGGGCTGGACAGACCTCCTACCCTGATACGTCGATCAGCGACTGGTCCGTTCTCGGTTCTCGAGAGGGCGCCGCCGGCCGTCATCTTTTTCCAGGCTTGCGCCCGCCAGGTTTGGGCCCTAGCTCGTTTCCACTAAAGGGGGTTCTGTCCATCCCCGAAGGGCTGATGAGCATGCTGAGCCTAGGATCTGAAAGCCACTAGGGTCGCCGGCCCCGAGGAGGCCGAGCACCACACGAGCTCCAAAGCTGCGCACGGAGGCACGCATCCTCTGGCTCTAGTCGTTTCCGCTCGGAGGGCGACTTGACAGTTCTCTCGAGGATCAGCAAGAGGTGGAGGAGGAGGAGGAGGAGGAGGAGGAGGAGGAGGAGGAGGGCGAGGAGGAGGTGGATGAGGAGGAGGACGAGCACGAGGAGGTATGCCCGCCGCCCCTCGCCCCTCTGCGGGCTCGTCGGGGCGCGGCCGCCCCCGGAGACCACGCGGGCGCTGGCCGTCCCCCAGCGCGGCCGCCTCCCCGGGGTTGCGGTCGCTCCCTGTGCTTAGCCCAGTGCGCGTCTGCATCCCTCCAGGCGTGGAGCTGTGGAGGGCGAGCTGTGGAGAGGAAGCGTGTTGCCGAATAGTTTCCAGGTGTCGAAACAAACAGTTGAAGCGTGCTTTCAGCATGTAAAAACACGTTTTAAACATTTTTCGAGCATGTTGCAAACATTTGCAACACATTTTTTAACTCAATCATAGAATTGTTCGGGGGTCCATTGTCATGGCATCCACAAGCTTTGAGGACCAAGTCTGCCTGCTCCTACAGAAGACCAAGATGCGGGGCCTGTGTCAAATACCGTTCTCACGTCCCAGCCACACGCGTCCAGGGACACATGCGGTGCCGTGACATCCATAGACGCAGTCAGAGTGGACACGCCTATGGACAACGCGGCCGTTGCGTTCGGCGCAGTACAAGAACGGAGAAAAGGCAGATCCGTCTACGGTATCTTCCTGTTCTAGGGCAGGTCCCACGTGGTACTCCGACTCCAGGCGCGCAGTCTTTGCGCCGAGTTCACGTGCGACATCTCTCCCGTGACCTGCGCATCCTGCCACGGCAGTGACGTGTTGATGCATGTTGTGGAAGAGTCGTGAAGCAGGAAGCGCAAGGCAGTGCAACATGAGTATTTCTCCCACCCCATCCGCTCCCGTCGCTCCTGCTCCTCCTGCCTCCTGCTCCTTTTGCCTCCGCTCTTTTTCTGCTCCTTCCACTCCCTGCCCTTTCCTGTCCCGTCCCGTCTCCTCCCCTCCCCGGCCGCCCGTTCCCCCCCCCCCTCTCCGTCCCTGCCCCAACTTTTGTAGACCTTGACCCGAGAATGGCTACGGACTCCTCCTCCTCCTCCTCCTCCTCCTCCTCCTCCTCCTCCTCCCCCTCCTCCTCCAACGGATGTCAGTGCAAAGCCCCTTCTCCTGCTCATCCTCCACATGTAGAGAGGGGAGCCGGGGGGGTCTGCACAGTGCGGTTGTTGCAGTCGCCCAGCCGTGCTGTGAGGACGGGAGCGGGGACATCGACGCTGGCGAGTTCGTCAGTGGGCTCTGGACCTCCCGCTGCCGATGGGCATGGTGAAATTGCAGACCCATGTGTGTTTCTAAGACAGATGTTCGGGGTCTCGAGTGATGTTCAGCTGCGCATTGCGACCCAGCTCGCCAGTTGAGTAGTGTCCGAGCCCGATCATGTCTGGAGTCCCCGAAAAAACATAGTGTTTTAATTGGAAGGAGAAGAAGCGGTGGAAACAAGGAGGCGTGAGGTGAGAGGTGAATAGCCTTTGTTCTTCTCCGCCGCTTTCATCTTTGTCCCCTCCTCTTCCTCTGTCGTTCTTCCCCTCCCCCTCTCCAGCTGACCCAGCAGGCCAGCAAGAGGCTCGGAGATCAATCTATGAAGTGGGCACCGGCAGCAGATCATTCACTGGCACGTCTTTGTGGTAACGTGGGCACGGCCGAGACCATCCGCGGACATCCAGTTCCATACCGCAAGCTGCCAGCTATTGAGCGTCGGTCTCAACATCAAGCGGAACCTGAGCGAGCTCGGTATGACAGATGCCTTGAGTTGGGATCGTTATTACGGCATTTGGGGTCTCAACCAAACATGAACGACATCAGCAGCTACGTGCCAATATACGTGAGCAATTTGAGTACCCCCTGTTCTCGACCTCAAGCGCCCAGCGGTTTGGAAAGGGTGAGAGTGACGACATGTTCGATTTGGAAATGGTTCGGAAGACGGAACTGGACCCACATCGTGTCTTATGGCACGATGTTCTCCTCCAGGTCAGCCTGCGTGCAGAACGACATGGCAAAAGGGCGTGGCAGTGGGCAAAGCAAAGCATGCGCAAGTGGGGCAAGAAAGCCTTGGACGGCAACATGAAAGGCGCGCACACCTGCCTGAAGAAGCCCCAATCCCTGGCGCTCTCAGGCTTATGCCAGGAGTCGTGCGGAAAGCGGAGTGATTGCCAACCATCGGATTGCGGTGGAGGCGCAAGCGCAGCAGTGGCAAACGAGGTGGACAGAGCACGATGAGAGTGAGGAGTGTCTTCGCAAGGTGCGAAGGCTCTGTGGCGTTGCCAGAAGCGCGGCCCTGGAGCGCGAGCCCATATCAGTGGAGCAGCTTGAAGGAGTGCACGAGCGACGCCAAGTTCATCGGGCCAAGGTTCAGATGTGTGTAAGGTTCAGCACATCCAGGTCGTGGCAAAGGAAGCGAAGCAAACATTGGCGGAACTTTGACGGCGTGCGGGCAGAAATTGGCGTGGCTACATCAATGGCTACACATCTGGGACGAACTACTTCGCAAGTGCAGCAACATGAAGGCATGTGACGAAAGACCAATCGGTCTCATACCACTAGTTACTGATACGGCTGTAGGGACGAATGCGCCAGCCTGGTCTGACTGAGTGCAGCAGCACAAAACCAGCATTCTGGGAATGCAACCGTGGCTGCGTCCTCAGCGTTACAGGCGGCTTTGTTCTTCATGGCCATCGATGAAAATAGCGCCGGCGACGGCACGCAGGCATGGGGTTCCATCGGCCTAGGCACAGAGAAGTTCTACGACTCCATCAGCATCCCGCTCCTGATAGAGCGGGCCCTGGTGCCAGATGTCCTACCAGTGGGGCTGTATTTGAATTGCGTGACGCACCTGTCGCCAGAGCGGTGCGTGCGGCTGGGTCTGTCGCACCAGCGTTCCTCCCGATTGGCAGCATAGCACCAGGTTGCAGTCGTGCCAACAATGGAGCCAGGGTCTTCCTGTATACGGAGGGTGCGGGAGCTCACCGTCGCTTATTGCGGGCCCTCCCGCGTCAGAATGTCGACGATGTCACGGCCAGGGTGGGCGGCACGTACGGCAAGGTCCAGAGCGACCCCGTGAACGTGGCAGTGGGGTTCATCAGTGGTTGTCTGGCCAGCAAACGGGACATGACCTAGAAGTCAGCGGTCATGACCTTCCACCCCAGCATCGAGACTGTTGTCGCACAGGCAGTACGTGAAATTGGGGCTGCAGTTTCAGTGGTGGCGCATGTCAGAGACCTTGCTATTGATAGGGCTGAAGAACGACGTCGGCGTACTACCGCGGCCGCGACGCGATAGAAAACAGCGCGAGCGCGTGTCAGGCGAGCTCGAGCCTTCAAGGGCGTTGGACTTCGCAGGCGCAAGTTGGCAACGTTGAACAGGGCCAATGTCAGGGCCAAGGCCAGCTATGATGTTCCCGCAGCGGGCCCTCCACCCTCAGCAGTGCGCCGTGCGCGGGATGCGGCAGCGGATATGCTTGGCCATGCCACAGGAGGACGGATCACATACATTATTCTGCTACTGCCATCTATGAAGAACGATCAAAAGACGGCTGGGCTGATGCGACGGATAACAGAGTGACAAGTTTCGGGCAGGATGGCGCGCTGCACTACAACGGCCTCGTCGCGCGCGTCCAAGGAGACGCTGGGATGTGTTTACCGGACCAATGGCGGCGCCTTTCATGGGCTTAGCAGAGATGGGGTGGCTGCCCGACGACGGCGTCGACGCCAGCGCCTCATCTCCACTGCGGCATGACGCAGCAGGAGGAGATCATCACCAGTGCTTCGGGGTACCGGAACAACCAGTGCATCGTCAACAGGCGCCGCGCCCGCCAGGAGCTTCCAACGTGGATGGCGAGCCCGACCCGTTCGAGGACGTGGGGGGCGAGGCCGTGGAGATGCCATCACCGTCGCGGGCGTCTGCGTCTCCTTCGCCCTTGGGGCGGGCGCGCCCTGCGACCGCGGCTCCGAGGGAGAGGTATCCTGCAGCAGGAGTGCCCCAGCATGGAAAGCGGGCGTCGCGAGCTTTGAATTTGGTGGACAGGCAAGTTCTCCGACGTGATTCAGGAATCATGGCAGCACGCGGCCAATGGATGCAAATGGAGCTCAGCACCAAATGCGACCCCAGTGGCGCGGGTGCTGCAGCGGATGCGACGGGCATGTTGGCACCGAGAAGCTGGCGCTCTGGAGGCACTAGAGCGCAGCGCGATCTGAGCAGGAGCGGGGTGTCGCAGTGCGGGCTACACGCGCGACGGTATATGCACCTGGTGCCAGGTAGGCGAGAGGGGCATCATAGTCCGCGGAGTCTGGGGCTGCCCCCACGCCGACGCGAGGGATGGCCCGTGGACACAGCAGAGCGACAGGCTCAGAGAAGAAACAGCACGCGACATCGCCAACGGCACCAAGTTGGATCTGCGGGAAATGGGGCTTCGTACCCTGTGCTTGGAATTCGGTGCCGCCACCTCCGCCGTGGGGTGCGTCGTGCTATCCGTTCTACTTGGTCCGGGATGGGCCTGCTGTGCTGCCCGACGGCGCCGTCAACAGCCACGGGCGCATCGAGTGCAAGGTGGCTTTCTTAGACGGCTCCGCCTCGGGCAGCGTCGCGCGCACGGCGCGCGCGGGCTGGGGGTCTACTTCGCCCACTTTGCTCAGCGAGTGGAAGACGACGGCCCTAGGATCCTTCGTTTCGGGGCCTGCGGATGACTTGATGGGGCCCAGGCGGCTCCTTGTGCGCAGATTGCGGCCCTCTGGTGGGCTTTGAAGGTGACGAAGGCCCCCCGCGTGGCTTTATGCGGACAGCCAGGTCGTCCACGATGGTTGGCGTGCTTTCTCAGACACCTCTGGAACTCTGGAAGGATGGTGGGTTAGAAACAGTTCTGAGTCTGGGATCGGCGCGTGATGCCCAAGTCGGTGTAGTTCGCACCCCGATAAGGGGTTCCATTGCTTTTCAAGTTCCGCCCCCTTTGCGACCAGAAGCAATAAGCTTGCGGACATGTTTGCGCAGGTAGGAGCGGTGCAGATGTCGGCAGAGATTAACGCCTAGGTCCGAGACCTCGCCATAGCTGAAGTGAAAGAGTGGCCGACCCAGCGAAGACTGGCGGCGGCGAGTGCGGCGGCTGTGGTATCCGAGTGCGAGCTCGAGAGTTTCCCGCGTATGGTTCGCTCGTGCAAAGCCTGCCGTCAGCCGCGCGACCTGGAGAACACCTCGGGGTACCAGCTGTCTAGGATAGGTTCCCCCTGGGTGTGTAGCCATTGCCAGGGCGGCCCAGAGAAGTTGTCGGTGTTAAATTGTATTCGCCAAGGCAAACGCCCCGCGCCCCAATTCCACTGAGCAGAGTCCCGAGGCAGACAGGTCCGTCCGCCTCCCCTTTCAGGTTTAGTATCAGGTCGAAGTCCATGAATCACATACTTCAGCTATTATGTATGGCCAGATTTTTGTGCTGGAGGTGCGGGGGCCTGGGGTCCAAAGCGCCGGCAGGCGGAGCGCTGGGGGGCTGGCGTTGTGGATGTTTGTGTAAAAAAGGCGCCCAGCCCCTGCAGGTAAAGAGGCCCCAGATCAGATCCAGCGCCGGGATGTCCGATCACCAGTTGCATATCGTTAAGCTAGATCTGCTGTCTGGTTGTTACTCGCATCCAAGTCGTATCCTTTCTTCCTTCACGTCTAGGTTTAATGTTCCGCTTATCCCTTCTGTTGCGAATGCTGCTGCTGCTCCTGCCCCCCTTCCGCCTGCCAGTCCTCTTCAAGCTCCCTCCTTCCTCTGTTTTCGTTCCCCTCTTACTTCTCATTCCTTTCCTCCTCCTCCCCTCCCCATACCACCGCTTTTTTCTTGACCGATCGAATTAGCTTCTAGTGATGAAGCGGCTTTCGACCATCAGCTCGAGCAGTCGTTACGTGCCGTTGACGTGTGCTCGTGTCCGTGAGGGCTAGGCTGGGCCGCGAGAGACACAAGAAGAAGGTTGAGCCAACCAGTTGTGCCCAAATGCGAACCCGTCTCATTGAGCACGGGCGCCATGTAATCAAACAGGGGGTGCTCCTTTGATTGCGCTGTTTCTGTACGTACGTTTTCATGGTTGAAAGGACTTGGCATCGCTCGGAGGTGTGCGTTTCTCCTGGGCGATGACCCTCGAGGAGCACCTCGGATCATCCTGCGACAAATCAGCGCGCGAAACCGAAACATGCACGAGGAATGGACGTCCGATCGATGGCAGTATTTATGATGTTCCAACCTACTTTAGCCTTGGCCACCAGGAATAATTTCGAACACCAGGCGAGCACCGAAGTTGGAGGGTTTTCACGCGTCGGGCCCTTGGAGGCTATGCTCGTTCGACCCTGCTTCGATACTTTCCCGGGTGTTCGGAATTATGTCTGGGATGCCTCAAGTACGATGGGAGCATCATAAGGCAAGAGAGCGCTTGGACGTGTCTTGGCCATGGGTTTGCGGAGAGGCCTGGCGGTCCTGGGGCCCGTCGGGAGGGTGGCATCTTCTCTTCCGCTGGGATCGCGCCGTGGCGGCCCGCGCGCTCGGGCGGTGACCATCAGAGCCTCCCCCCGTGCCATTCATCTCTTCGTCCTCCTCTTCCTCGTCCTCCTCCTCCTCCTCCTCCTCCTCTTCCTCCTCCTCCTCCTCCTCCTCCTCCTCCTCCCACCTCCCCTTCTTCCTCCTCCTCCTCCTCCTCCTCTTCCTCCTCAACCTTCTCCTCCTCCTCCTCCTCCACCACCTCCTCCTCCTCCCCTTCCCCCTCCTCCTCCTCTTCTGCTGCTCCCCCTCCCCCCCCTCCTCCTCTTCGTCCTCCTCCTCCTCCTCTTCCTACTTCTCCTCCTCCTCCTCCTCCTCCTCCTCCTCCTCGTCCTCCGTCGTCCTCCTCCTCCTCCTCCCTCCTCCTCCTCCTCCCCTCCTCCTCCTCCTCCTCCCCTCCCTCCTCCTCCTCCTCCTCCTCCTCCTCCTCCTCCTCCTCCTCCGTCCTTCTCCCCCTCCCTCTCCTCCTCCTCCTTCCTCCTCCTCCTCCTTCCTCCTCCTCCTCCCCCTCCTCCTCCCCCTCCTCCTCCTCCTCCCCTCCTCCTCTTCCTCCTCCTCCTCCTCCTCCTCCTCCTCCTCCTCTCCTCAAGGTCTCCCGATGTGCAGGTCTTTGTGCACACTGCGGGAGCCTTCGGCAACGGAGGGCCAGCCAGAGCGCCGGATCTGGCGGGATCCTGCAGAGTCAGGTGGATGCATTGACCTGGGCTTGCGTGCAGAATCTTGCAAGATCCTGCGAATCCTGATTGACCCAGGTTTGCATTGACCCGGGTCAGTGCGTCCCCGACTCATTGCGAGCGAAGGGGGGAAAGTGAAATGTTGAGGCCTTCTCAGAATGCCGTGAGGCTTTTCAGAAGCCCTCTGGCCTTCTGAGAGGTCTTCTGTGTCTCCGGGGAAGGCTCGGAAAACGTTTCAGAAGGCCAGGCCAGGGGACTTCTGAGCCTTCTGAGAAGGCCAACCCCTTTCACTTCCCCCCCCGGGCTCGCCGCCGATCATGACCTGAAGGTCTCCCGATGTGCACTCTTCTGCGCTCCTTGTTGGAGCTCCTGTGAGGGGCGCTCCTTTCCTGCTTGCTGCTCGATGCCAACCACGCCCCAGTCAGACGGGTGAGCAGACCTCCTGCCTCTTCCGCGCCCCTCCGCCCCCACTCCTCATTTCTCCTCCGCCTCCTTCCTCCTCCTCTTCCCGCTCCTCCTCCTCCTCATCCTCTTCCTCCTCATCTTTCTTCTCCTCTCGCGAGACGGGGTAGAGAAGCAGGAACACCTAGTCTCAACGTTTGGATGGTCACCCTTGCAGCAGAGAGCAGTGCTAAACCATCCTCGCCAAGCGCCCTCCGCCTCCTCCTTCTCCGCCTCCCTCCCCTCGCTGTCGAGCTGGTCCCCGGGACGTTCCCCTTGTGCACCTGGGCGGCATCTCAGGGGTTCGCCGTGACCTTGGGACAGTGCTGGTTCTGGGAGCGGGGAGCTAGGCAAGGGGGGAGACGGCGGTCGCCTGGCCCTTGGTAGCTTGTGGGGGCAGTGCCACTCCTAAGTTAGCCGCCCACAACTCGCCTTCCCACCTGCCCGAGAGAAATGTTTGAGGGGGAGGAGGAGGAGGACGGGGAGGAGGGGCAGGGGGAGGAGGAGGAGGGGGGAGTGGAAGGATAGGGGTCGGTGGAGCAGGTTCGACGAGGCATGAGGAGGGGGAGAGCTGGAGGTGAGTGCTCTGCGCACATGGCGGGGCCACGCGCGGCCGTTTCCGATCCCAACCCTTCTGGCAGGAGTATCGAGGCGATCCGGGAGGTGCAGCTGTCGAACGGTGACCCGCGCGGGAATGCGGCGGGATGGCTCTTCCCTCCTCCCGCTGACGCCTCCCTCCACCCTCCTCCGTAGTTGTTCCAGTTCAAGTTTGTCAAGTTTGTCCGAAACATCCTGTGGTGTTGGGTCCTCGTTTTGATGAAACAGCGCCGCGATCCACTCTTCCCGCTGTCTCCTCTTCCCTCCTCCCGTCATCACTGTCATCATCATCATCACCACCATCACCATCACCATCACCATCACCAACGCCATCACCAAGGCCATCGCCATCATCATCAGCAGCATCATCATCACCATCTCCACTGTTATCGTCATCATCTCAGCATCTCACCAGCATTATCCTCATCATCATTTTGCAAACGGAAGCAGGGCTTGACATGCTGATGCAGCCGCCAGGACGATTGACGCGTTCCGTAAGCGCTATGATGAAGGGTTCGGGTTCAAGACCCTCTAGGGCCCCAGGACCTTGCGCTTGAAGCCGCTCCGTGACGTTGCGGCTAACAACCAGTTGATTGTCAAGGGTCAGATTCGCAACGAGCTCGAGGGCCTTTTCGAAGACACCCCAGTGCTCAAAGGGTGGTCTATTGACCCGTCTGTGGGCAACTGGTTCATTTTCGCTTCGAACGATGCCTCGGGTGATGCGGTGCAGCTCTTTAATGTGTCGAAGCCCACGTCGTGGTTCGAGATGCCTCGGTCTCCCGCGTTCGCTTGCCACTTCGCCGTTATCGGTATCAGTGGGAAGCAGCAGTTGGGTCTGGGTCTCAGGTCAGTTGACGCTTTTACGTATGCAAATGTTTTTCTGAGGGTGCTCCGCTGGGGGCTGGGTGGCTGACGCAGGACATTGCTTTTTTCCTGCGTGATGGTTGCTTTTGTGCGGCGCAATTCGTTCTTGGGGAGAGATTCGGGCAGCGCGGTCCCCCCTACCGGCCCGCCGATGTTCGCTGTCTGTTTGGTAGCGTCAACAACAGTATGAAGAGACGGGCCTTTACTCGATGTCGTGTCTTCTCTGGGTTGTTGAGGAAGCACTAGATTGTCTGCGTTCGGTAGTCCCACGGGCACTGTTGCGACCTGGTCGCTCTTGAGAAGGAGTATTCGTTTCACGAGTTTGTCTTGGGCGCTCAGACTTTTCCTGGGCATGGGGTCCTGGTCTGTGTTCAGTCGTCGCTCGCGACGCACTTGTCTAGCTTCATTCCTAGATCGCTGACCCCCTGGAAGACCTTCCTCGTCCCTACGTCCTTGGATCGGGTACATCTGGACTCCTGGGAATCGCTGCCTTTTCGCTTGCCAAGGGGTGATGCTGATATTGGGTACTACCGCCAGTGTCTCTCTCTGCTGTTCGCTCAGCTCTTTTGCCATCCTCCGCCGCGCCCCACTTCTTGCTTGGCGACTTCAACTTTGTGCTGGGTGATGGAGTTTGTCTTAAGCTTGAGACTGGAGCCGCTAGTTGTGGGAATGCTGCGTTCTCTCGCGAATGGAACTCGTGCTATGATGACTGGACTGAGTTGCGTCGGCGGCAGGATGCCCGTCGTGCTTGGCAGCGCCCC
The DNA here is from genome assembly GCA_963575745.1 of Prorocentrum cordatum. Lineage (NCBI taxonomy): Eukaryota > Dinophyceae > Prorocentrales > Prorocentraceae > Prorocentrum > Prorocentrum cordatum. The sequence continues at coordinate 113,533 of CAUYUJ010017725.1, read as the reverse complement.
AAGGGTATCTACAGCTCGTCTGGGTCGCGTGTGAAATGGCATCTCCCTTGCATTCTTGATGGATCTCGTTGTCGCCGGTTCGACGATAGGCATGCCTACCAATCTGAAGAACCTTTCCGACCGCGTCCCTGTGGTGGCGACTGTTGCCCCCGAGCCTCGTCTCTCCGACGGCCCTCCCCTTGCCCCTGCGTGGGCAACTCGTGCGTCGGAGTTCCGGGCCTACTTCCTGGTGGGGTCGCGGCTTTGGTCTCGGCGCTCCCGATCGGGCAGCGCTTGGCCAGTGCCGAGGTGGTAACTCACGAGGCCCGTGCTGAGTTTCGGAAAACGGTGCGATGTCTTGCGGCACGGGCGCAACGCGGATACTTGCATTGGTGTGTTGCCCGTCTTCGTGGATGTCGTGTTGATGTGCAGTGCCTGGTTGTTCTTGCTGCGCGTGCGCGCCCTCATTTCGTGTCCTTCTTTGACGTGGGTGTTCGGGCGCCCATTGACACTGCTGGCCTGTTTGCGCCGTTGAGTGGCCAGTTGTTCGATGGGGGAGAGACGTTGCAGCGCGCCGGCGCGATCCCCGAGCGCGAACTTGCGCGTGGGCGCGCGCGCGTGCGTCGCAATCGTGAGCGGTGGCGTGGTCTTAACAAGTCTGTTAGGCTCGGTGACATTCTTGTGGGGGGCACTTGGCCGCCCGCGTGATTCCTCGCAGCGCGCTGGCAAAGAGCTTGCAAGATACCAGGGTGACGTCTTTGTGGCGCGCGTGCCTTGTCGCGCGTTGTGGGGCGCCCTTTTGCCGCGCATCCAGCGCGCTGATGTTCTCGTGCAGAGTTTGCTGCACTAGTGGGGCATTCTGGGGGCCCCGCGCCAGGGGTCGACGGCTTGCCCCGTGGATGTTGGGCGCGCGATGGCGCTGGAGACATTCCTGCGAGTCCTAGTGCCATTGCATCTCCCGCCCTCGCGCCCCCCCTCGTGATGATACTCGTGGACTGCTCGGGGCGCACCTCGCGAATGGGCGCCGTCCGTCTGTTGACTCTGCTGCGCCCGTCCGCAAGCCTTCCTCCACTCGCCCTTTGTCTATGGGGCGCGCCGGTTGCGAGCTGGTCGCTGCCGCCGTCGCGTGCCCTCTGACCAGAGTCAGTGTCCAGTCGATTCGCTCTTGGCAGTCTGAGACTTTCTCGATCGGTCGATCTGGGGGAATATCAAATCCGAGTTCGAGCGTGGCGCATGCGATGCGAGTGGTTGGCGCGCGCCACGCGGCCCCCCGGACAAGGGCGCGTGGTTTTCGGCGCAGACGCAACCGTCGAAACGATCTCGCAAAGAAATCCCCCCCGCTTGGAAAAGTTTGGTCGGGGTGATATATCAGATGGGCGATTTAGAGAGCTCAGTCAGCTTGGTGGTTCGAACTGCCAGCCGAAGCGCGCCGCCGTGGACCATTTCCTCAGGCGCGGCGCGATGCCGCTGGAGTTTCACGGGTCGCGCGCGCGCGTCGTGGGCAGCGTTGCCGAGGAGGGGGGCGCGGCGTTCGCGGGCACCTCGCCAGCCGAGGAGATCACCGATGGCGGCGCTGCCGACGAATATCCCGCGAATGGGTTTTTGGCCGCTCAGGGTCCGACGTGCTCGCCGAGCGTTCGATGCTGGCGAGCTGTCAGCGGGTTCATATGATATTATGACCTGTCTGGCCGAGCTCGCGCACGACGTTGGAGATGTTGTTGCTAGAGTTGAAGGTGGGTTTGGTGGGGGCTCGTGCCGACAATGTTTCGAGCCTCTGGGCAGCGTGTGGCGCATTTGATTTTTTCGTCGTCTTATCCAGGGGTGGGGCCGTCAGCTGCGACGACCTCTCGTTCGCTGTCATGGGGGCGTCTGCGGCTGCGCCATGAGAGCTTTAGCGGGACATGCTTGGTGTGCAAGTTTCACATGACCACGCATGTTCCCGATGCGCATCGCAAGTTCGGGTGGTTGTCGTGCTTCGTGCGCCAAAGGGAGCACCCAGCTGTTAAGTGGTTCTCGCGTCATCACCTCTGCATGGCGCGTCCCGAGACAGCCTTCATGCTGCAACTCGTAACCCAGCGCCGCCACGATCTTACGCGCTTCTGCTGTGCGAGTGGTTGCGCAAGCTAATTGTAGCATGCACACGCAATCGATACCCTAAGACATTTGCGTCCGGTGACGCACTCGGCAGTTTCCAGTACCAAAGCTTATTTTTATAATACATCGTTGGGTCGAGGTGACCTTCATTGTCTTGATTGGAGATGAAAGCGGCCTCGCTGACATTCAAGTGACGGTTGGGAGCTCGGCGGGTGTGCGCGGGATGGGGCAGGCGCGACACCGACGAAAACAAACGCAGAGCTCATACCGACCTGCTTGTTGAATCACCCAACGGTCCATACGAGGACCGACGTCATCAGAACTTGCATTCGGCCGGCAACATACATCAGACTGTTGCACGTGAGTGTCATTGTTTCGCGATGGCCGCAATCTTTCTGCAGATGTTTGAAGCTTCTGGAATGTAGCCCCGCCGAGTGAATCTTCGTGTCTCGTATCGAGTTTAGCCTCCCCCAGACAAAGCCAAGCCATCCAAACAATTATGCCACTCCATTCTCGGACAAAGTTAGGCAACCTGGACGACCCAGTTTTTTTTGCTGATTGTGGTGTCACATTATATATATAATAAGTGCGATCACTATTGACATTCAATATTCTCATCTTTAAAACATGAGACAACCACCGCTAACTAGTTAGTATCCTCGCTGGGCCATCAAGAAACTGCCCCCCCGGAGGTTTTGACCCGTCGTGGGGACAAGCTTCTCGCTGTGAACCTGGTCGGACGTTTTGGGGGTCGGGCGACGACCTCCAGAAGCCCAAACAGGTGGCGGACCTTTCTCGCCGCGACGTCTTCCACAGCGCGCGAGGATACCAGGGCGCACGGGTCAAACATCGGCCATCGGATTGTTCTGGCGATCGTTTCCTTGCTCGCTGTTTTGTCGATCGGCGCGGGCCCTCGCACCCTATCCCCACCCCCATAACATAGCTCTTGGCTGTTTTGGCGCCTGATTCCAGCAGGTGGGGTCTCCCCCGGGAGACGCACTGTTGCACACACTCGCATCCGGCAGGAGTCCGGAGCCGGTCGCCGCCGCTTCCCGTTCCGCCCACAGTCGAAACGCGTCCCGGCCAGACTCTCAAGGCGGACCCAGCCGTGACGACGAGACCCCCCCCCCCTTTTTTGGGGGCGCAGAGAGGGGAGGAAACACCGCCCCCTTGCGGAGGGAGGGGAGGCCGTCTCGCCTGGAGGCCGGGGCTCTCGCCTGCCCGAGCGCAGGCGGGATAGCGTCCTTGGTTCGGATCGAGTTTCGGGCGACGGCGAAACGCGGTTGCGCGTTTGGGCCCCTCGGGGTTCTGCGGGCCAGCTTGCCGACGCTGCTGTTTCGAACGAGCATCGTCGACGATCTGATTGGATGCGGGGAGGAGAGGTGCGGGGTATGATGGGGTCCCTCTTGCCCGAGCGCAGGCGAGAGAATGTCCGAGGAGATCCTGCAGAGGCTGGCGAGGCGCTGCGTCCTGCCCGCCGTCCTGGCCGTTTTCCCCCAGCGGCGGCCCCCTTATCGGGGGCGTGGCCTCGCTTCGGCATCACCCAACCATACTTCACCCATGTGTGCGTCGAACCCTCAGGGGCGAGGCGCGCGATCAAACGTCTCATTGTGTGTGCTCGGTGGTTGGCGCTGTCTGGCCATACCGCTCGGGTAACGATACGCTGTAAGATGTTGGTGCTGTATGTCCAGGCCTGCTAGATGAGGTCGGAGTAGATGGGGTCGGAGGATCGCGCCGCATCGCCGATGCACCGGCGATGCATCGGCGATGCGGCTCGATGCGGAACCCGATGTTATCCACGCCGACGTCGCCGATGCGGCGCGATCCTTCGACCCCATCTGCTCTCACCCCATCCAGGAGGCCTCTGGTATGGTCGGCTCGAACGTGCGCCTCCGATGGGGGCGCACAGTGCCAGGCTGTCGTTCTGCGTCCCAGCCTCGAGGAGGAGGAGGATGAGGAGGACGAGGAGGAGGAGGAGGAGGAGGAGGGAAAGGAGGGGGAGGAGGGAGGAGGAGGAGGGGAGGAGGAGGAGGAGGAGGAGGAGGAGGAGGAGGAGGAGGAGGAGGAGGAGAAGAATGCATCTGCTTCGGGAGTTTCTTAAGAAGGGTCGGGCGGCGACGCCCTCCTGGCGTGGCCGGGAGGGCATCTGCACAGCTCCGGGGCCCAGGGGAGGGCAGTCGTTACGCACAGACTTGGCATCGCTCGGACGTGTGCATTGTTCCTTCGGCGAGGACCATCGAGGAGCATCCTCGATCACTTGGCGAAAAACCACGCACGAAACCGAACAAAAACACGGAATGGACGTCCGAGCGATGGCCAGTAGATCGGGGGTTGCTGATGGTGCCCCTGGCCCCATGGGCCTCGTGAGGGGTGCCCTGGCGGCCCGGGGGGCCTCCTTGGACATCCTAGAGACACCTTGCGCAAGGGGGGCACTTCTAGCATTAAGTCGGGCGTGTCCCTCTACAGGGGGATTTTCGACGGAACATAAAAAATACCCCCACAAATGCACCGAAAAGGTCAGAACATATTAGAAAAAATAGTCCCCAGACTATTTTTGGACTAGTTGTTGATTATTCTTGGGTCAATTGTTATTTTTCGTCGAAGATCCCCCTGTAGGGGGACACGCCCGATTTAAATTCTAGCAACACCCGAGTAGATTTCGTCGCCCGAGTCCCGCAGCCTCCCGCTCCCCCTGGCGGCGCCCCGCCCCCCTCCCTCCCCCCCCCCGTGGCGTCGGGAACCCTCTCCGCTCGTCTGCCGCGGGGGGGGGGGGCAGGGTGACCCGAGGCGGAGGCTTGTCCGTCTCCGCCTCTCGGCAGCGCTCGGGCGTGTGCATGTTTTGTTCCTCGGCGAGGCCCATCGCGGAGCATCCTCGATCATTCTGTGTATATATATATATATATATATGTAGATAGAGCACCACGCACGGCACCGACAGACAGCATGCGCGAGGAATGGAGGTCAGAGCGATGGCAAGTCCTTGGGCACAGATCTTCCTGGGCGTCGGGAGGCGTTGGATATGGACATTCGAGCTGCTTGCGCCATTCCGCCGACCCCCAGAAGAGGGATGAGGTCCACATGTGAGGCCTTTTGGGGCCTCTTAGGGGCCCTCTGGGGGCCGCTCCTCCTCCTCCTCCTCCTCCTCCTCCTTTCGTTGGGCGTCGTGGGGGTCTCTCTAGGATTCTTGCGAGTTGTTAGGCGCCTGCTCGCGGTCTCGGGGGTCCTCTGGTGGCGGAGGGCTCGGAGCGTCACGTCGAGTTGCCTCTCTTGGGCTCCCTTGAGGTCCCGGTGGGGCTCTCTCGGGCCATCTTGAGCGCCTTTCGGGCGGTCTCGGCGCCCTCTTCGGCCGTCTTGGGGCCCTCCTTCGGGCTTCTTGGCTCGTCTTGGAGCGATCTAGGGGGCATCTTGAGCCGTCTTGGACTCTTTTAAGGGAACACATGCGAAGATGCTGGAAACATCCGTTATACCAAGGGATTTGGACGCGCCTTGCTTCTTAGAGCCCTATCGAGGGTCGTCTTGTAGCCCTCTTGGCGTCTTTGAGGCCTCTTGGGGAGTCGTGAGGCCATCTTGGTAGTGTTTGAGGGCTCCCCAGCGTGTTGGAGCCCAGCTTGAGCAAGCTTCAATGACATATTGGGCATCCTGGACTAGATCTGAACTCCTCGCTCAGGCGGGGCCTCCCTGGAGGAGTGGGAGGGGCACGTAACCTGATACATAACATGGTTTGCGAATGCCCTTCTCGCTCAGGCGGGGCCTCCCTGGAGGAGTGGGAGGGGCACGACACCCGATACATACATGGTTTGCGAGTACCCTCCTCGCTCAGGCGGGGCCTCCCTGGAGGAGTGGGAGGGGCACGACACGTGATACATAGCATGGTTTGCGAGTACCCTCCTCGCTCAGACGGGCCTCCCTGGAGGAGTGGGAGGGGCACGACTCTTGATACATAACATGGTTAACGACTGCCCTCCTCGCTCAGGCGGGGCCTCCCTGGAGGAGTGGGAGGGGCACGGCACCTGATAAATAACATGGTCTGCGAATACCCTCCTCGTTCAGGCGGGGCCTCCCTGGAAGAGTGGGAGGGGCACGATACCTGATCCATAACATAGTTTGCGAGTACCCTCCTCGCTCAGGCGGGGCCTCCCTGGAGGAGTGGGAGGGGCACGGTACCTGATAAATAGCATTGTTCGCGAATACCCTCCTCGCTCAGGCGGGGCCTCCCTGGAGGAGTGGTAGGGGCACGACACGTGATACATAACATGGTTAACGATTGCCCTCCTCGCTCAGGCGGGGCCTCCCTGGAGGAGTGGGAGTAGGAGTGGTCTCTCTGGCGTGGCCTCCCTGGAGTGGTCGGTATGGTATGGTAGCTTTGGTATGGTAGGTGTGGTATGGCATGGTAGTTGTGGTATGGTATGGTATGGTATGGTATGGTATGGTATGGTATTGTATGCTATGCTATGGTATGGTACGTATGGTTTTGTATGATACGCTATGGTATGATCGGGTTGGCATGGTAGGTGTGGTAGGTCTGGTATGATAGGTGTGGTATGGTTTGTGTGGTATGGTAGGTTTGGTTTTGGTCTGGTATGGTATTGTAGGTACGGGGAACATCGATCCCAATCAGGATGTGGGGAACAAGCGTTTCGCCTGATGCATCCTCATAGGAATTCACAGAAACAAAACGGATTCGATCCCCACGGAAGCTGTAATAACAATCTGCTTCCTCGGCCCTTTCGGGGCCTCCCGCGGCCTCCTGTGGTCTCCTGAGACCTCCTGACGCCTCCTAACGCCTCCTGGGGCCGCCTGAAGCTTCCTCTTGGGGGGCCCTTTGGGCTCTTCTGAAGCCTCCTGGGGTCTCCTGGGGCCTGCTGGGGCCTTCTGGTGCCTCCTGGCCCCCCTGGAGCCTCCTGGGGCCTCTTTGGCCGTCGTGAAGTCTCCTGGGGCTTCCTATGCACTCCTGGGCCAGACGCCATGTTACATACCCCCCTTGAGCGGTTTGGACACGTAATAACACGTGGTCCCAGCTCGGGACAACCATGTTATATATCCCCTGGGTACACCGTGCTTCCAGCTCGGGACAACCATGTTCGATACCCAACTGTGGCTTGAAATCGTGACAACACGTGGCACCTGATTGGGACAGCGATTTGAGATGCCCACCAGGACAGCCTGGACACGTAATGGCACGTGGTTCCAGCTCGGGGCAACTATATTAGATACCCCACCTGGGAGGCCTGGGCACGTAAAAGCACATTGCAGATACACGGGCGCCAGACGCATGTTGGATATCCCCTCCGCGCACGTTTTCTACGTATGAAGAAACCGACGAAATCATGTTGGGTATCCCCCCTGGGCGCACTTTCCTTTAGCCGGCACGCACGGGGTGCATCTCTTTGACCAAAAATGTCTCGCACCCTGTGATTTATCGATCGGGATTTCAAAATCACGCGTTTCGCCCGAGACATCCTCAAGCAATAATTCGCCAGCCCTACGCGACCTCGATGAATATTAGAAGATTGACTCGCTGGCCCTATGCAAGTCGAGGGCCGACCCCCGGACCCCCTTACCAACTAAAAGAGAATCCTGGGCCGACGCCCTTCCTGGGGAAAACAAATCTTCAGGCGAAGGAGGGAGGACGGAGGAGCAGACGCGAGCTGCGAGGTTTTCCCAGACAGGGCTCCAGTCCACTGTCTCCGGTGCCATGTTCGCGTAGGGTCGGCGAATGCGTCCTTCGATGAATAGCGGGGTCGAGGGGGGCCAGCGAATTCATTTGTTGAGGACGTCTCTAGCGAAACGTTTGTTTTTGCAGCATTTGTTGATGCCTCAGGGGGGACGCTTGTCTTTGTTCGCTAGGAACTTCTCGTGCCTATTTGCTGTGACCACCAACGGCCATGACATGATGAATGGATTTCTGACTCTTCCATGAAGTAGACCTGGTCGGGCCCATACCCGTAGGAACTGATTTGCGAGGGTTGCGCATGCGAGTTGCACATGCAGGTTGCGCATGCCTGCTCATACTGTCTGTGGTGCGCAGTGGCGTTTAACCAGATTGGGTCGTGGACAAGCGGCCTTCGGAGGCTTCTTTGGGTCTCTTGTGAGGCCTCTCGGGGGCCGCTTGGTGGCATTGGCTCTCATTTCGTGGAGCGTCCTCAGAAAAGAAGACTTTTCTGCTCCAGTGAGAGCATCGAGCCGACTTCCAGACGATGATCGCGGCTGTCCTGGTCGAAGCCAACAGCATTTGGGCTCAAGGGAGACCGACTGGCAGTATTGTACGCTGCATTGCATCCGCCTCGATTAGCCCGGTTTAGCAGCATCGATTGAACCATGGCTCTCGGCAGGCTGGTGTTGAGCGCTCTGGTGGTCTGCTCCGCCGCAGTCCTTGCAGAGGAGGGGACATGCGCTGCCGAGGACGGCTGCGACGAGGTGGGCCTGGCGCAGCTGCGCCGCGCGGAGGCGAGGGTCGCTCTGGCGGTGAACGCATCCAGCAAGTGCTCCATCGGTTGCGATCCCCACTCCAACCCGATTGGCCGCTGCCCTGACTTGTCCGACTGCCCCGCCAGTGGTTGCTGCGACAAGCCGGGTCCGACGCCTGCGCCGACTCCGTCGCCATCGCCACCTTCGGGCCCCTGCAAGGTGGGCTGTGATCCCCACTCCAACCCGATTGGCCGCTGTCCTGACTTGTCCGACTGCCCCGCCAGTGGATGTTGCGACAAGGCAGGTCCGACGCCTGCGCCGACTCCGTCGCCGTCGCCACCTTCGGGCCCCTGCAAGGTGGGCTGCGATCCCCACTCCAACCCGATTGGCCGCTGCCCTGATTTGTCCGACTGCCCCGCCAGCGGATGTTGCGACCAGGCGGCCCTGGCGCAGGTGCGCGTGCAAGCGAACGCGTCCAGCAAGTGCTCCATCGGTTGCGATCCCCACTCCAACCCGATTGGCCGCTGCCCTGACTTGTCCGACTGCCCCGCCAGTGGTTGCTGCGACAAGCCGGGTCCGACGCCTGCGCCGACTCCGTCGCCGTCGCCACCTTCGGGCCCCTGCAAGGTGGGCTGCGATCCCCACTCCAACCCGATTGGCCTCTGCCCTGACTCGTCCATTTGCCCCGCCAGTGGATGTTGCGACCAGGCGGCCCTGGCGCAGGTGCACGTGCAAGCGAACGCGTCCAGCAAGTGCTCCATCGGCTGCGATCCCCACTCCAACCCGATTGGCCGCTGCCCTGACTTGTCCGACTGCCCCGCCAGTGGTTGCTGCGACAAGCCGGGTCCGACGCCTGCGCCGACTCCGTCGCCGTCGCCACCTTCGGGCCCCTGCAAGGTGGGCTGCGATCCCCACTCCAACCCGATTGGCCTCTGCCCTGACTCGTCCATTTGCCCCGCCAGTGGATGTTGCGACCAGGCGGCCCTGGCGCAGGTGCACGTGCAAGCGAACGCGTCCAGCAAGTGCTCCATCGGCTGCGATCCCCACTCCAACCCGATTGGCCGCTGCCCTGACTTGTCCGACTGCCCCGCCAGTGGTTGCTGCGACAAGCCGGGTCCGACGCCTGCGCCGACTCCCGGGAGCGGATGTGCCTCGAACTATTGTTGCTGGTGGCCTCAACCAGGACAGTGCGGCAGTTGTGGCACCGATTGGAACAATCGCGTGTACCTCCCGGGCTCGAACTGCCCGGGTTTCAACGAGCGGTCAGACGCGTATTCGGGCTGCACCAGTCCCGGGACTTGGTGCCGCTAGCTTGACGCGAGAGGCCTAGCACGTTGCCGCCTTGCCGTCGTTGAGGTTTAGTGACCAGCTTCTGCAGACCGACCAATCGATTATTCAAGAAACTGACGCCATCCCGCCGACGCCCTAGGAGACACTCGACAAACTGCGTGCGAAGGGGCATCGCACGACGACAACGGCGTTAAAATGTTGCACCTTCTACTCTCAGCCTCCTAGAGGGCTGTCAGATGCGACCTTCCGAGCGCGAGCCTGTAGGTGGACGGGGGGATGAAGGGATGAGGGATGACAGGGACGGGTGAACAGGAGGAGGAGGCGGAGGAGGAGGAGGACGACGACGGAGAAGGCACGAGGGGGAGGGCAGTAGAAGGAGTAGGAAGATGAAGACTACGGTGGCTAGAAGGAGGAAGAGGAGGAGGAGGAGGAGGAGGAGGAGGAGGAGGAGGAGGAGGAGGAGGAGGAGGAGGAGGGGGAGGACCAGTGTAAACCCAAGAATCAGCAACGATGCTAGAATAATCCCTCCCTCCAAGCCCCCTCTTCATAGGTCCCTACAGCGAACTGCCTCTTTGGAAGACGACCGTTTGAAAACCCGAAGCATGCGAACACATTGTTCTCGGGATTCCATCGCCCCGGATCACTTTGAGCGTTGCGTCAAGACGGTCCAGAATCGTACCAAAACGCGAGTCTTCGGACTTCGGCACCGCGAGCCAATGTAAGCTTTGCACCCTCATAATCCTGAATCCTTCCACGCCACCATTTCTGGCACTCTGATCATGGGAATCCGTAAAACTCTTACAGGTACTAATCAGGAATGAGTGCGGCGCTAAGGCGAGAGCATTATTTTGAAAAGGAATCGCCATCAATCTGTGATCTTCTTTCATATTTTAAGACGAATGCGCGCGGCGCTAGGGCGAGAGCTACATCTGGAAAGCCATCCGCCCTCCATTTTTTTTTGAAGCTTCAGGGTCATAACTAGTGAGGAAGTCTCAGGCGAAACGCCCAGCCCGCCCTAAAAACTGGCCTCGGAGTGCGACAGGGAAAAGTTGTTTATCAGGACAAGGAATAGAGGAGGAGGAGGAGAAGGAGGAGGAGGAGGAGGAGGAGGAGGATGGGGATGATGACGCTGATGATGATGATGCTGATGATGATGATGCCGATAATTCTGATGATGCTGCTGGTGATGATTATGACAATTTAATGATGACACCGACGACGACGATGCTGATGCTGATGCTGATGATAATCACGATGCTGATCCCGCTGTTGACGTTTATACTGCGGATGCTGCTGATGATGATAATGGTTTGGAGGAGGGTGAGGAGGTGGAAGAAGAGGAATACGAATAGGAGTATGATGAGGAGGAGGAGGATTAGGAAGACTACGATGACGAGGAGGAGTATGCGGATGAGTAGGATGAGGAGAAGGAGAATGAGGAGGAGCAAGGGTGATGATGACGACGATGATAAGGTTGATGATGATGATGACGATGATGGTAATGCTGCTGATGCTGATGCTGATGCTGATGCTGGCGCGGATGATAATGATGATGCAGATGATGATGATGCTGATGACAACGATGAGGATGCTGATGAGGATACTGACAGTGATGCTGTTGATGATGATGCTGATGTAGGCGTGGATGATGATTGTGGTGATGATGGTTATGATGAGGATGCTGATGCGGGTGATGATGACGATGATGATGAGGATGAGGATGAGGATGATGATGCTGATAATGATGATGATGATGATGATGATGATGATGATGATGATGATGATGATGATGATGATGATGATGATGATGATGAGGATGGTGATGATGATGCTGATGATAAGGATGATGGTGATGACAAGAGGCTGGTGATGATGCTGATGTCGATGATGATGATTTGCTGAGTATGAAGCAGATGATGCTGATGATGCTGATCATGATCATGATGGTGACGAATATGATGAGGATGATGATGATGATGGGGATGAGGATGATGATGGTGATGATGGGGATGAGGATTGTGATGTGGATGATGATGATGCTGCTGCTGCTGATGATGATGATGATGATGATGAGGATGAGGATGAGGATGATGACGATGGCGATGATGATGGTGATGGTGATGGTGATGTGGATTATGTGGATTATTTGGATGAGGAGGGGGAGGATGACGCGGATGGTGAGGAGGGTGAGGCGGAGGAGGGTGACGACGACGAGGCTTTTTGGGAGTCTTGTGGGGTCTGTTACTTGCTTTTCGGTGGCTCCCTTGAGGCCTCCAGGGTGGCGCTTGGGATCCTTTTGGAGGCTCTTTGGGGGCCTCTTGGGCCCCCCGGGGGCTGCTTGGGGGCGTGTTCGGGGTCTTGGGGGCCATCTTGTGGGGGAGGGCTCTCTGAGACCCTTCGTGCTCCTCCTTTTTCCCCTCTTGGGGCCCCCTCCTTGGGGTCTCTTGGGCCGTCTTGGGGGGCTCTCGGGGTTTCAAGGGGCCCTCTGGGACCGTCTGTGGGTTTCTTGGGAGCCTCTTGGGCCGTCCTGAGCCGCCCAGGGTCTAGGGGGCTTCTCGGCTCGTCTTTCTGTTTCCATACGCCACGAATCACAAGACAGCTCGCCGCTTTGGCCCCATTGCCAGCCCAAGCGGCGAGCATATGTCGAGCGTGGCCCCGCGCGCGTTGTGACGTCCAGCCAGTCTGGGCCCTTTCGGTGTGGTCGTCGTCTTTTGGCGTCGTCGTTGTGGCGGTGGTCGTCGTCTTCGCCGCCTTTGCCGCCGCCGCCGTCGTCGTCGTCGTCGTCGTCGTCGTCGTGGTCTTCGTCGTGATCGTCCCGGTCCTGCGCCTCCCTGTCGTCCACCTCGTCTTCGTTGTCGCCGTCGTCCTCCTTCTGGCCGTCGTCGTCGACCTCCTCCTCCTCTGCCTCCTCCTCCCCGTCGTCCTCACGTTCCTCCCCGCCCGATGTAGGTGCGCCACAGGTCGCGCGCTCGCCCGTCGAGAGTGACGCGGCCGTCCAGCGGATGCGCCCCAAGGTTGCGCCAATTGGTGGCGCCCTCGGCCGCCGAGAAAAACAAGGCCTCCCATCGGATGCGCCACAGGTTGCGCCTCTGCCGCCGAGAGTAAAACGCCCTCCTATTGGCTGCGTCATAGGTTGCGCCTCCCGGCCGCCGAGAAACAAACACGGCCTCCCATTGGTTGCGCGATTGGTTGCGCCCTCGGCCGCCGAGAGTAAAACGTCCTCCTTGTGGCTGCGCCATAGGTTGTGCCCCGGGCCGCCGAGAATAACATGGCACCCCCTTGGTTGCGCCGTCGGTTGCGCCCTCCGCCGCCGAAAATAAGGCGTCCGCCGATTGGTTGCGCCACAGGTTGCTCCCTCGGCCGCCAAGCGTACAACGTTTTCCGAACAGGTGCGACCAGACACTCAATTCATTTCAGTCAGTTCAGTCAGTTACCTCGCCACAAACAACTTCGGGCTACGCCCGAAATGATCGACCCTACGAACCCGGAAAATAATGTAGACATGTAAGGCATGGCGACGCTTCAAGAACACCTGATGGGCGACGAGCAAACCCGATGCTGAATGTATCGTTCTTGTCGCACCGTGCCGAGGGCCGTGCTGTGTTGCGCCGTGCTGAATTGCGATGCGCCATGCCGCGATTGTGCTTTCTAGCGTAGTGGATCGAGTGCCCCTTTGCATCCGAGTCCTGACCGAACTGATCTGGATCTTAAGCTCGAGCTGCCTGGGTACATAGTAGCTGCCCCAGAGCTAGTTGTCAGGAGGACATGCCAGGAGGGAACGCCGCGGAACGTCCCAAGGGACGCGCCAGGCGACGTCCCTGGGGACGTGCCGTGGGGACGCACCGCGGGACGTGCCAAGGGGACGCGCTACAGAACGTGCCAACTGCGATGTGCCATGCCTCCTGGTGCCCTCTGGTGCCTCCTGATGCCTCCTGGAGCCTCCTGGGGCCTCCTGGGGCTTTTTGGAGCGTTAGGAACTTATGTGTTTTTGCACTTTTCCCGCCCAGGGGTGTTAGGGACCCATATGGTTTCGCGCTTGCCCCGCCCTTGGGCGTTAGGATCCCATGTGTTTTCACGCTTCTCCCGCCCCGGGGCGTTGGGAACCCACGTGTGTTCACGTTTGTCTCGCCATGGGGCGTTAGGAACCAATTAGTGTTCACGTTTGTCCCGCCTTTGGTCATTAGGAACCATTCGTTTTCACGCCTGTTCCGCCCCAGTGCGTTAAGAACCCATGTGTCTTCACGCTTCTCCCGCCATGGGGCGTTAGGGACCCATGCGTTTTCACGCTTCCCCGACCCTGGGGCGGGCAACCATGTTAGATATCCCCCTGGGTGGCTTGGCCATGTAAAAAACACATGGTTCCAGTTCGGGGTAACCATGTTGGATACTCCCCTGCGCGGCCTGGATACGCTGAGTTCGCGCTCCCGCTCGAGACATCCTCGCAATGGCTTCGTTGGACAGGCCCCCAAAACGCCACCCCCTGTCCTGAGCAAGAACACGTTCTGTTAATTGGGATACGTGTTCGCGTAGTGCTTTTCGGCGCCCCGTGCGTTTCCTGATAATTCGGCGTTTGACCTGACGCCATGTTATATACCCCCTCTGGGCGGCCTGGACACGTAAAAACACATGGTCCCGGTTCGGGGCAATCATGTTAGATACCCCCCTGGATGGCCTGGACACGTAAAGCCACGTGGATCCAGCTCTGGGCAGCCATGTTAGATGCACCCCTGGGTGGCCTGGACACGTTAAAACTCATGGTCCTTTTTTCTCGGGACAGCCATGTTCCATACCCCCATGGGTGGCCTGGACACGTACAAACACGTGGTGCCAGCTCGGGACAACCATGTTAGATATCCCCCTGAGTGACCTGGACATGTTGAAACACGTGGTCCTTGCTCGGGACAGTCATGTTAGATACCCCGTTGGGTGGCCTGGACACGTAACAACACGTGGTTCCAGCTCGGGACAACCATGTTAGATACCCCCCTGCGTGGCCTAGATACGCTGAATTCGCGTTCCCGCTCGAGACATCATCGCAATGGTTTCCCTGGAGAGGCCCCCGAAGCGTCACCCTCTGTCCAGAGCAATACATCAGTTTTTTTTTGATTGGGATCTGTGTTCGCGTAGCGCTTTTCGGCCCCCCGCGCGTTTCCTTATAGTTCGGCGTTGGACCTGACGCCATGTGAGATACCCCTCTGTGAGGCCTGGACACGTAAAAGCACGTGTTTCCAGTTCGGGGCAATCATGTTAGATACCCGTTTCGGTGGCCTGGACACGTAAAATCACGTGGATCCAGTTCTGGACAACCATGTTAGATACCCTCCTGGTTGTCCTGGGCCCTTGTGGGGCCTCCTGGAGAGAGCCAATATATAAGAACATGATTTGTGCCCGGGGAGAGGGTCAATCTATGGGAACACATGTGGAAAC
Source organism: Prorocentrum cordatum (assembly GCA_963575745.1). Lineage (NCBI taxonomy): Eukaryota > Dinophyceae > Prorocentrales > Prorocentraceae > Prorocentrum > Prorocentrum cordatum. The sequence goes on along the minus strand of CAUYUJ010017725.1, from coordinate 98,335 downwards.
GCACGGATTCGTGCACCTGGCCCAACTGTGTCCCGCACTGTTGTGTTGCATCGATCAGAAATTCAAAAACCAGCGTTTCGCCCGGGACATCCTCAACTTTTCATTTGTTATGTTTAGCAAGTAAGGTCGCCGGCCCGTCGCAAGTACAGACCTGGTCTTTGATAACATAACTAAAAGAGAACCCTGGGCCTACTCCCTTTCCGGGAAGAACGATCATGCGAAAACCGCACAATAATATTGAAGACAAAAGTCAATTACCTCTTGAAACTTTCTTGGGGGTCCTCTTGAAGCTCTCTTGGGAGCCTCTTGGGCCGTCATGAGGCAATGGGGGTGTCCTTGAAGCTTCTCCTGCGTGTTCGAGTCCTTCCTTGGTCGTCTTTGAAGGCAACGTTGGGCGTCTTGGAGGCCATGGAGGGTGGATTTGGACGCTCTGAGGGCCCGGAAGGTGCGTTGAAGGGCTCTGGCCCATCCCCCAGGGTCCCCTCCTCCAACGCGATTTGGACCCCAAATGTTTCACACGCTTTTTCACCCCCCGGCAAGTGGGGGCTTGCGGAGTGAAGCGCTCGTGCGGTTTATATACGCACGTGGGGCTGCCTACCAGTGGGCGCCAGCCATCCATTCGTAGGCAGTTCCTGCTTTGAGGTGCGAAAGCGACAGCACTCAGGCGGGCGACCCCCGCATCTCTGCATCGCTGCCTCCACATTCCATCGCGGAGGAAAGCTCCGCATCCTGATGCTGCGCTCCTCCTCGGACTTCTCCACCTCCACCCGCCCCTTCCTCCGCCTCCGCTCCTCCTCTTCTCGCTCGCCCTCCGGTTCTCCTGAGTCCTCTCCTCGGCACCTGGATGTACATCGGGCTGCGCGACTTTCCAGCGCTCGGCCCTCGCGTTACCGGGTACCGCACGCCGACAACATGTCGCACCGCTTCACGCGCCAGCCTGAAGGCGGTAGAGGAGAAGGGAGGGGGTGGAGGAGGTGGGAGGGAGGAGGGTCCCTGGCTCCATCACCCCGTCCTCGTCCTTCCCCCTCCTACCTCTGGAGGCGTCGGAGTCCTCTGGGCAAAGCCGCGTGTCAGCGCCAGACAGCGCCAAGTTCGATTTCCGATGACCAGAGCAACAACGCCCCATTCGTACACATTGCCGCGGGCCTTTTGGTGGCTCATTGACCCGCTAGGACCCTCGGCCCCCCCTTGGAGATCAAAGTTTTCTCCATATGTATTGGGTGCCAAACTAAGACGGCGACGGCGGGCCCGAAACGATTCGAATTCCTGTTTGCAAAATGTTAGCGAGCGTGGGCCCCGGACGGTGTGTTTCGAGCAATATTTTCGGTCCACTCTATTGCAGTCTGGGGCCTCTTGAGCAGCTCCTGGAACTCCATTATAACTGGGCCGTCGGGGGCCTGCC
>CAUYUJ010017725.1:39433-86933 GCA_963575745.1 Prorocentrum cordatum | reverse complement strand
CAGGAGGAGCAGGAGGAGGAGGAGGAAAGGGAGGAGAAGGGGGATACCAGAGAAGAGGGGGTCACGAAGACTATCAGAGAGGGATCCGCAGCGCTTCATCCCTTTTCGCGCGCACGCGCCGAAAGGATTTCGCTCAGGCGGGGCCTCCCTGGAGGAGTGGTAGGGGCACGATACATAACATGGATAACATAAAACACATACCATAACGTGGTTAACGACTGCCCTCCTCGCTCAGGCGGGTCCTCCCTGGAGGAGTGGGAGTGGGAGTGGTCTCTCTGGCGTGGCCTCCCTGTAGTGGTAGGTATGGTATGGTAGCTTTGGTATGGTAGGTGTGGTATGGCATGGTAGTTGTGGTATGGTATGGTATGGTATGGTATGGTATGGTATGGTATGGTATGGTAGGGCATACTATGGTATGATAGGGCATGGTATGATACGTATGGTTTGGTATGGTATGGTATGGTATGGTATGGTATGGTATGGTATGGTTGGTATGGTAGGTGTGGTAGGTCTGGTATGGTGGGTGTGGTATGGTTGGTGTGGTGTGGTAGGTTTGGTTTTGGTCTGGTATGGTATTGTAGGTACGGTATGGTATGGTAGGTATGGTAGGTATGGTAGAGGAGGAGAAAGAAGAGAAGGAGAAGGAAGAGAAGGAGAAGGAGAGGGTGTTCTAGGACAACAACAACCCCAATCAGGATGTGGGGCACAAGTGTTTCGCCTGATGCATTCTCATAGGAATTCGCAGACAGCACGGGTTCGATCCCCAGGGAAAGTGTAATCTATAACAATATGCTTCCTCGGCCCTTTCGGGGCCTCCCGCGGCCTCCTGTGGTCTCCTGAGACCTCCTGGCGCCTCCTGACGCCTTCTGGGGCCCCCTCAGCATCCAGGGGCCTCTTGGGGGGGCCCTTTGGGCTCTTCTGAAGCCTCCTGGGGTCTCCTGAGACCTCCTGGCGCCTCCTGACGCCTTCTGGGGCCCCCTAAGCATCCAGGGGCCTCTTGGGGGGGCCCTTTGGGCTCTTCTGAAGCCTCCTGGGGTCTCCTGGGGCCTGCTGGGGCCTTCTGGTGCCTCCTGGCCCCCCTGGAGCCTCCTGGGGCCTCTTTGGCCGTCGTGAAGTCTCCTGGGGCTTCCTATGCACTCCTGGGCCAGACGCCATGTTACATACCCCCCCTGAGCGGTTTGGACACGTAATAACACGTGGTCCCAGCTCGGGACGACCGTGTTATATATCCCCTGGGGTACACAAAAGCACGTGCTTCCAGCTCGGGACAACCATGTTCGATACCCAACTGTGGCTTGAAATCGTGACAACACGTGGCACCTGATTGGGACAGCGATTTGAGATGCCCACCAGGGCAGCCTGGACACGTAACGGCACGTGGTTCCAGCTCGGGGCAACTATATTAGATACCCCAACTGGGAGGCCTGGGCACGTAAAAGCACATTGCAGATACACGGGCGCCAGACGCATGTTGGATATCCCCTCCGCGCACGTTCTCTACGTATGAAGAAACCGACGAAATTATGTTCGGTATCCCCCCTGGGCGCACTTTCCTTTAGCCGGCACGCACGGGGTGCATCTCTTTGACCAAAAAATGTCTCGCACCCTGTGATTTATCGATCGGGATTTCAAAATCACGCGTTTCGCCCGAGACATCCTCAAGCAATAATTCGCCAGCCCTATGTTTTCCCAGACAGGGCTCCAGTCCACTGTCTCCGGTGCCATGTTCGCGTAGGGTCGGCGAATGCGTCCTTCGATGAATAGCGGGGTCGAGGGGGGCCAGCGAATTCATTTGTTGAGGACGTCTCTAGCGAAACGTTTGTTTTTGCAGCATTTGTTGATGCCTCAGGGGGGACGCTTGTCTTTGTTCGCTAGGAACTTCTCGTGCCTATTTGCTGTGACCACCAACGGCCATGACATGATGAATGGATTTCTGACTCTTCCATGAAGTAGACCTGGTCGGGCCCATACCCGTAGGACCTGATTTGCGAGGGCTGCGCATGCGAGTTGCACATGCAGGTTGCGCATGCCTGCTCATACTGTCTGTGGTGCGCAGTGGCGTTCAACCAGATTGGGTCGTGGACAAGCGGCCTTCGGAGGCTTCTTTGGGTCTCTTGTGAGGCCTCTCGGGGGCCGCTTGGTGGCATTGGCTCTCATTTCGTGGAGCGTCCTCAGAAAAGAAGACTTCTCTGCTCCAGTGAGAGTATCGAGCCGACTTCCAGACGATGATCGCGGCTGTCCTGGTCGAAGCCAACAGCATTTGGGCTCAAGGGAGACCGACTGGCAGTATTGTACGCTGCAGTGCATCCGCCTCGATTAGCCCCGGTTTAGCAGCATCGATTGAACCATGGCTCTCGGCAGGCTGGTGTTGAGCGCTCTGGTGGTCTGCTCCGCCGCAGTCCTCGCAGAGGAGGGGACATGCGCTGCCGAGGACGGCTGCGACGAGGTGGGCCTGGCGCAGCTGCGCCGCGCGGAGGCGAGGGTCGCTCTGGCGGTGAACGCATCGAGCAAGTGCTCCATCGGTTGCGATCCCCACTCCAACCCGATTGGCCGCTGCCCTGACTTGTCCGACTGCCCCGCCAGTGGTTGCTGCGACAAGCCGGGTCCGACGCCTGCGCCGACTCCGTCGCCATCGCCACCTTCGGGCCCCTGCAAGGTGGGCTGCGATCCCCACTCCAATCCGATTGGCCGCTGTCCTGACTTGTCCGACTGCCCCGCCAGTGGATGTTGCGACAAGGCAGCTCCGACGCCTGCGCCGACTCCGTCGCCGTCGCCACCTTCGGGCCCCTGCAAGGTGGGCTGCGATCCCCACTCCAACCCGATTGGCCGCTGCCCTGATTTGTCCGACTGCCCCGCCAGCGGATGTTGCGACCAGGCGGCCCTGGCGCAGGTGCGCGTGCAAGCGAACGCGTCCAGCAAGTGCTCCATCGGTTGCGATCCCCACTCCAACCCGATTGGCCGCTGCCCTGACTTGTCCGACTGCCCCGCCAGTGGTTGCTGCGACAAGCCGGGTCCGACGCCTGCGCCGACTCCGTCGCCGTCGCCACCTTCGGGCCCCTGCAAGGTGGGCTGCGATCCCCACTCCAACCCGATTGGCCTCTGCCCTGACTCGTCCATTTGCCCCGCCAGTGGATGTTGCGACCAGGCGGCCCTGGCGCAGGTGCACGTGCAAGCGAACGCGTCCAGCAAGTGCTCCATCGGCTGCGATCCCCACTCCAACCCGATTGGCCGCTGCCCTGACTTGTCCGACTGCCCCGCCAGTGGTTGCTGCGACAAGCCGGGTCCGACGCCTGCGCCGACTCCCGGGAGCGGGTGTGCCTCGAACTATTGTTGCTGGTGGCCTCAACCAGGACAGTGCGGCAGTTGTGGCACCGATTGGAACAATCGCGTGTACCTCCCGGGCTCGAACTGCCCGGGCTTCAACGAGCGGTCAGACGCGTATTCGGGCTGCACCAGTCCCGGGACTTGGTGCCGCTAGCTTGACGCGAGAGGCCTAGCACGTTGCCGCCTTGCCGTCGTTGAGGTTTATTGACCAGCTTCTGCAGACCGACCAATCGATTATTCAAGAAACTGACGCCATCCCGCCGACGCCCTAGGAGACACTCGACAAACTGCGTGCGAAGGGGCATCGCACGACGACAACGGCGTTAAAATGTTGCACCTTCTACTCTCAGCCTCCTAGAGGGCTGTCAGATGCGACCTTCCGAGCGCGAGCCTGTAGGTGGACGGGGGGATGAAGGGGGGAGAAAGTATGAGAGGGATGAGGGATGACAGGGACGGGTGAACAGGAGGAGGAGGCGGAGGAGGAGGAGGACGACGACGGAGAAGGCACGAGGGGGAGGGGAGTAGAAGGAGTAGGAAGATGAAGACTACGGTGGCTAGAAGGAGGAGAGGAGGAGGAGGAGGAGGAGGAGGAGGAGGAGGAGGAGGAGGAGGGGGAGGACCAGTGTAAACCCAAGAATCAGCAACGATGTTAGAATAATCCCTCCCTCCAAGCCCCCTCTTCATAGGTCCCTACAGCGAACTGCCTCTTTGGAAGACGACCGTTTGAAAACCCCGAAGCACGCGAACACATTGTTCTCGGGATTCCATCGCCACGGATCACTTTGAGCGTTGCGTCAAGACGGTCCGGAAACGTACCAAAACGCGAGTCTTGGGACTTCGGCACCGCGAGCCAATGTAAGCTTTGCACCCTCATAATCCTGAATCCTTCCACGCCACCATTTCTGGCACTCTGATCATGGGAATCCGTAAAACTCTTGCACGTATTAATCAGGAATGAGTGCGGCGCTAAGGCGAGAGCATTATTTTGAAAAGGAATCGCCCTCAATCGGTGAACTTCTTTCATATTTTTAAGACGAATGCGCGCGGCGCTAGGGCGAGCGCTACATCTGGAAAGCCATCCGCCCTCCATGTGTGAAATTGTTTTTTGTTTGAAGCTTCAGGGTCATAACTAGTGAGGAAGTCTCAGGCGAAACGCCCAGCCCGCCCTAAAAACTGGCCTCGGAGTGCGACAGGGAAAAGTTGTTTATCAGGACAAGGAATAGAGGAGGAGGAGAAGGAGGAGGAGGAGGAGGATGGGAATGATGACGCTGATGATGATGATGCTGATGATGATGATGACGCCGATGATTCTGATGATGCTGCTGGTGATGATTATGATAATGATGACACCGACGACGACGATGCTGATGCTGATGATGATGATAATCACGATGCTGATCCCGCTGTTGACGTTTATACTGCGGATGCTGCTGATGATGATAATGGTTTGGAGGAGGAGGGTGAGGAGGTGGAGGAAGAGGAATACGAATAGGAGTCTGATGAGGAGGAGGAGGATTAGGAAGACTAAGATGACGAGGAGGAGGTTGAGGATGAGTAGGATGAGGAGAAGGAGAATGAGGAGGAGGAAGGGTGATGATGACGACGATGATAAGGTTGATGATGATGACGATTATGGTAATGCTGCTGATGCTGATGCTGATGCTGATGCTGGCGCGGATGATAATGATGATGCGGATGATGATGATGCTGATGACAACGATGAGGATGCTGATGAGGATACTGATAGTGATGCTGTTGATGATGATGCTGATGTAGGCGTGGGTGATGATTGTGGTGGTGATGGTTATGATGAGGATGCTGATGCTGGTGATGATGACGATGATGATGAGGATGATGATGCTGATAATGATGATGATGATGATGATGGTGATGATGATGGTGATGATGATGCTAATGATAAGGATGATGGTGATGACAATGATGCTGGTGATGATGCTGATGTCGATGATGATGATGATGCTGTTGCTGAGTATAATGCAGATGATGCTGATGATGCTGATCATGATTATGATGCTGACGAATATGATGAGGATGATGATGCTGATGATGATGATGATGGGGATGAGGATGATGATGGTGATGATGGGGATGAGGATTGTCATGTGGATGATGATGATGATGATGATGATGATGATGATGATGATGATGATGCTGATGCTGATGCTGATGCTGATGCTGATGCTGATGATGATGATGATGATGAGGATGACGATGACGATGAGGATGAGGATGAGGATGATGACGATGGCGATGATGATGGTGATGGTGATGGTGATGTGGATTATGTGGATTATGTGGATGAGGAGGGGGAGGATGACGCGGATGGTGAGGAGGGTGAGGCGGAGGAGGGTGACGACGACGAGGCCTTTTGGGAGTCTTGTGGGGTCTTTTACTTGCTTTCCAGTGGCTCCCTTGAGGCCTCCAGGGTGGCGCTTGGGGGGATCCTTTTGGAGGCTCTTTGGAGGCCTCTTGGGCCCCCCGGGGGCTGCTTGGGGGCGTGTTCGGGGTCTTGGGGGCCATCTTGTGGGGGAGGGCTCCCTGAGACCCCTCGTGCTCCTCCTTGTTCCCCTCTTGGGGCCCCCTCCTTGGGGCCTCTTGGGCCGTCTTGGGGGGCTCTCGGGGTTTCAAGGGGCCTTCTGGGACCGTCTGTGGGTTTCTTGGGAGCCTCTTGGGCCGTCCTGAGCCGCCCAGGGTCTAGGGGGCTTCTCGGCTCGTCTTTCTGTTTTCATACGCCACAAATCACAAGACAGCTCGCCGCTTTGGCCCCACTGCCAGCCCAAGCGGCGAGCATATGTCGAGCGTGGCCCCGCGCGCGTTGTGACGTCCAGCCAGTCTGGGCCCTTTCGGTGTGGTCGTCGTCTTTTGGCGTCGTCGTTGTGGCGGTGGTCGTCGTCTTCGCCGCCTTTGCCGCCGCCGCCGTCGTCGTCGTCGTCGTCGTCGTGGTCTTCGTCGTGATCGTCCCGGTCCTGCACCTCCCTGTCGTCCACCTCGTCTTCGTTGTCGCCGTCGTCCTCCTTCTGGCCGTCGTCGTCGACCTCCTCCTCCTCTGCCTCCTCCTCCCCGTCGTCCTCGCGTTCCTCCCCGCCCGATGTAGGTGCGCCACAGGTCGCGCGCTCGCCCGTCGAGAGTGACGCGGCCGCCCAGCGGATGCGCCCCAAGGTTGCGCCAATTGGTGGCGCCCTCGGCCGCCGAGAAAAACACGGCCTCCCATCGGTTGCGCCACAGGTTGCGCCTCGGCCGCCGAGAGTAAAACGTCCTCCTAATGGCTGCGTCATAGGTTGCGCCTCCCGGCCGCCGAGAAAAAAACACGGCCTCCCATTGGTTGCGCGATTGGTTGCGCCCTCGGCCGCCGAGAGTAAAACGTCCTCCTAGTGGCTGCGCCATAGGTTGTGCCCCGGGCCGCCGAGAATAACATGGCACCCCGTTGGTTGCGCCGTCGGTTGCGCCCTCCGCCGCCGAAAATAAAGCGTCCGCCGATTGGTTGCGCCACAGGTTGCTCCTTCGGCCGCCGAGCGTACAACGTTTTCCGAACAGGTGCGACCAGACACTCAATTCAGTTCAGTCAGTTCAGTCAGTTACCTCGCCACAAACAACTTCGGGCTACGCCCGAAATGATCGACCCTACGAACCCGGAAAATAATATAGACATGTAAGGCATGGCGGCGCTCCAAGAACACCTGATGGGCGACGAGCAAACCCGATGCTGAATGTATCGTTCTTGTCGCACCGTGCCGAGGGCCGTGCTGTGCTGCGCCGTGCTGACTTGCGATGCGCCATGCCGCGATTGTGCTCTATAGCGTAGTGGATCGAGTGCCCCTTTGCATCCGAGTCGTGACCGAACTGATCTGGATCTTAAGCTCGAGCTGCCTGGGTACACAGTAGCTGCCCCAGAGCTAGTTGTCAGGAGACATGCCAGGAGGGAACGCCGCGGAACGTCCCAAGGGACGCGCCAGGCGACGTCCCTGGGGACGTGCCGTGGGGACGCACCGCGGGACGTGCCAAGGGGACGCGCTACAGAACGTGCCAACCGCGATGTGCCATGCCTCCTGGTGCCCTCTGGTGCCTCCTGATGCCTCCTGGGGCCTCCTGGGGCCTCCTGGGGCTTTTTGGAGCGTTAGGAACTTATGTGTTTTTGCACTTTTCCCGCCCAGGGGTGTTAGGGACCCATATGTTTTCGCGCTTGTCCCGCCCTTGGGCGTTAGGAGCCAATTTGTTTTCACGCTTCTCCTGCCCCGGGGCGTTGGGAACCCAAGTGTGTTCACGTTTGTCCCGCCATGGGGCGTTAGGAACCAATTAGTTTTCACGTTTGTCCCGCCCTTGGGCATTAGGAACCATTCGTTTTCACGCCTGTTCCGCCCCAGGGCGTTAAGAACCCATGTGTCTTCACGCTTCTCCCGCCATGGGGCGTTAGGGACCCATGCGTTTTCACGCTTCCCCGACCCTGGGGCGGGCAACCATGTTAGATATCCCCCTGGGTGGCTTGGACATGTAAAAAAACACATGGTTCCAGTTCGGGGCAACCATGTTAGATACTCCCCTGCGCGGCCTGGATACGCTGAGTTCGCGCTCCCGCTCGAGACATCCTCGCAATGGCTTCGTTGGACAGGCCCCCAAAACGCCACCCCCTGTCCTGAGCAAGAACACGTTCTGTTAATTGGGACACGTGTTCGCGTAGTGCTTTTCGGCGCCCCGTGCGTTTCCTGATCATTCGGCGTTTGACCTGACGCCATGTTATATACCCCTCTGGGCGGCCTGGACACGTAAAAACACATGGTCCCAGTTCGGGGCAATCATGTTAGATACCCCCCTGGATGGCCTGGACACGTAAAGCCACGTGGATCCAGCTCTGGGCAGCCATGTTAGATGCACCCCTGGGTGGCCTGGACACGTTAAAACACATGGTCCCTTCTCGGGACAGCCATGTTCGATACCCTCATGGGTGGCCTGGACACGTAGAAACACGTGGCGCCAGCTCGGGGCAACCATGTTAGATATCCCCCTGAGTGGCTTGGACATGCAAAGACACATGGTTCCAGCTTGGGGCAACCATGCTAGATACTCCCCTGCGTGGCCTGGATACGCTGAATTCGCGCTCCCGCTCGAGACATCGGTGTAACGGCTTCCTTGGACAGGCCCCCAAAACGCCACCCCCTGTCCTGAGCAAGAACACGTTCTGTTAATGGGGATTCGTGTTCGCGTAGTGCTTTTCGGCGCCCCGTGTGTTTCCTGATAATTCGGCGTTTGACCTGACGCCATGTTATATACCCCTCTGGGCGGCCTGGACACGTAAAAACACATGGTCCCAGTTCGGGGCAATCATGTTAGATACCCCCCTGGATGGCCTGGACACGTAAAGCCACGTGGATCCAGCTCTGGGCAACCATGTTAGATACACCCCTGGGTGGCCTGGACACGTTAAAACGCATGGTCCTTTTTCTCGGGACAGCCATGTTCGATACCCCCATGGGTGGCCTGGACACGTACAAACACGTGGTGCCAGCTCGGGACAACCATGTTAGATATCCCCCTGAGTGGCCTGGACATGTTGAAACACGTGGTCCTTGCTCGGGACAATCATGTTAGATACCCCGTTGGGTGGCCTGGACACGTAACAACACGTGGTTCCAGCTCGGGACAACCATGTTAGATACCCCCGTGCGTGGCCTGGATACGCTGAATTCGCGTTCCCGCTCGAGACATCATCGCAATGGTTTCCCTGGAGAGGCCCCCGAAGCGTCACCCTCTGTCCAGAGCAATACATCAGTTTTTTTTTGATTGGGATCTGTGTTCGCGTAGCGCTTTTCGGCCCCCCGCGCGTTTCCTTATAGCTCGGCGTTGGACCTGACGCCATGTTAGATACCCCTCTGTGAGGCCTGGACAGGTAAAAAGACGTGTTTCCAGTTCGGGGCAATCATGTTAGATACCCGCTTCGGTGGCCTGGACACGTAAAATCACGTGGATCCAGCTCTGGACAACCATGTTTGATACCCTCCTGGTTGTCCTGGGCCCTTGTGGGGCCTCCTGGAGAGAGCCAATGTATAAGAACATGATTTGCGCCCGGGGAGAGGGTCAATCTATGGGAACACATGTGAAAACGCACGGATTCGTGCACCTGGCCCAAATGTGTCCCGCACTGTTGTGTTGCATCGATCAGAAATTCAAAAACCAGCGTTTCGCCCGGGACATCCTCAAGTTTTAATTTGTTATGTTTAGCAAGTAAGTTCGCCGGCCCGTCACAAGTACAGACCTGGTCTTTGATAACATACCTAAAAGAGAACCCTGGGCCTACTCCCTTTCCGGGAAGAACGATCATGCGAAAACCGCACAATAATATTGAAGACAAAAGTCAATTACCTCTTGGAACTTTCTTGGGGGTCCTCTTGAAGCTCTCTTGGGAGCCTCTTGGGCCGTCATGAGGCAATGGGGGTGTCCTTGAAGCTTCTCCTGCGTGTTCGAGCCCTTCCTTGGTCGTTTTTGAAGGCAACGTTGGGCGTCTTGGAGGCCATGGAGGGTGGATTTGGACGCTCTGAGGGCCCGGAAGGTGCGTTGAAGGGCTCTGGCCCATCCCCCAGGGTCCCCCCTTCCAAAGCGATTTGGACCCCAAATGTTTCACACGCCTTTTCACCCCCCGGCAAGTGGGGGCTTGCGGAGTTAAGCGCTCGTGCGGTTTACATACGCACGTGGGGCTGCCTACCAGTGGGCGCCAGCCATCCATTCGTAGGCAGTTCCTGTTTTGAGGTGCGAAAGCGACAGCACTCAGGCGGGCGACCCCCGCATCTCTGCATCGCTGCCTCCACATTTCATCGCGGAGGAAAGCTCCGCATCCTGATGCTGCGCTCCTCCTCGGACTTTTCCAGTTCCACCCGCCCCTTCCTCCGCCTCCGCTCCTCCTCTCCTCGCTCGCCCTCCAGTTCTCCTGAGTCCTCTCCTCGGCACCTGGATGTACATCGGGCTGCGCGACTTTCCAGCGCTCGGCCCTCGCGTTACCGGGTACCGCACGCCGACAACATGTCGCACCGCTTCACGCGCCAGCCTGAAGGCGGTAGAGGAGAAGGGAGGGGGTGGAGGAGGTGGGAGGGAGGAGGGCCCCTGGCTCCATCACGCCGTCCTCGTCCTTCCCCCTCCTACCTCTTGAGGCGTCGGAGTCCTCTGGGCAAAGCCGCGTGTCAGCGCCAGACAGCGCCAAGTTCGATTTCCGATGACCAGAGCAACAACGCGCCATGCGTACACATTCCCGCGAACCTTTTGGTGGTTCATTGCCCCGCTAGGGTCCTCGGCCCCCCCTTGGAGATCAACATTCTCTCATATCGATTGGGTGCCAGACTAAGACGGCGACGGCGGGCCCGAAACGATTCGAATTCCTGTTTGCAAAATGTTAGCGAGCGTGGGCCCCAATCGGTACGTTTCGAACAATATTTTCGGTCCACTCTATCCCAGTTTGGGGCCTCTTGAGCAGCTCCTGAAGCTCCATTATAACTGGGCCGTCGGGGGCCTGCCTCGGCTGCCTTGTGCCCTCTTGGGTTGTCTTTCTGCGCTCATCGGGGCTTCTTGGGCCTTCTTGGGGCGATTGTCAAAGTTTCTGAGGCCGCGTGGGGCCGTTTTGGGACCGTCATGGAGACAGGGGGAGAGAGAGAAAGAGAGAGAGAGAGATAGAGAGAGAGTGTGTGTGTGTGTGCGTGGACAACAAAATGTGTCTGTCGTGCTACATAAAAGTTCATACATGTATACATATATACAGACAACGTCTATATCTGCGTGAGGGGGCCGAACGGTCATTCTTTGTCCTTGGGTGCGTGGCTAAAGTTGGGATCCGTGGTGACGATTCTGCTTGTTGCGTTGTTGTTGTTGTCGTTGTTGCTGTTGTTGTTTGTTGTCGTCGTCCTCCCAGCGACCTGGCCCGCGACCCACCCGCGACCCACCCAGCGACCCACCCCGCGACCCAGCCGCGACCCACCCCGCGACCCACCCGCGACCCAGCCGCGGCCCACCCGCGACGCACCCCGCGACCCAGCCGCGACCCACCCCGCGACCCAGCCGCGACCCACCCGCGACCCAACCCGCGACCCAGCCGCGACCCACCCTGCGACCCAGCCGCGACCCACCCGCGGCCCACCCACGACCCACCCGCGACCTGGCGCGCGACCCACCCACGACCCACCGTCGACCCACCCGCGACCTACCTGCGACCCAACCCGCGACCCACCTACATTGTTCTAACAGAAAATTGGCGCCTGCGGCGGGCTCGTTGTATGGTTTGAAAATTTCTAGACGCTTCGCGTATCCCCACCAGCCCGTCCAGAAACGACGCCCAGGCGAGCAGAGGGTCGTCCTGAGGGGCTTTTCGGCGTCTTGGGTGTCTCGGGGGGGCCTCTGTGGGCCGTTCGGGATCCTCTTTGGGGCCTCCTGGGGGCCTCTTGGGGCCTCTTGGGGCCATCTTGGGGCCTTTGGGGGCCTCCTGGGCGCTCCTTGGGGCCATCTTTGCCCCCTCAGGAGGCCAAAGTGGGGCCCAAACCACAGTAAAATCAATGATTTTGGCTTCCTCGCCGAGGCCGTTTTGGACGCTCTGACCGCTCGCGGCTCCCCCCGTCCAGGTCCACGGGGAGGCGGTAGGGGGAGGGGTAAACCCCTCCCCGAAGGGAAAGAGGGAGGGGTGGAAGAGGAAGCGCCTTAAACCACCGACGCCCAGAGGGCTGGTGGGATTGCCTCGATCCGGGAAGTGGACAGCACACAGAGGAAGCCAGTATGAGACATCTTGGGATTTCTTGAGCCAGCTTGGAGGTCATTTTGGTCTCTCCGCGGCGCTCTTGGAGTCATCTTACTCAGTGCCCCCCCCCAAGAGGCCAACATGTGGCTAAAACCTTAGTGCAAACAATGGTTTGACATTATCGCCGAGGCCTCTGGGAGCACCTTGGGTGCCTCTGGGGGGTCTCTTGGGGCCTCTTGGGGGCCTCCTGGGGGCCTCTTGGGGGGCCTCTTGGGGCCATCTTGGGGCCATCCTGCGGCCTCTTGGGGCATCCTGGGGGCCTCTTGCGGCCATCGTGGAGGAAATCGATCAAAGAAGAGGGGAGCTTTAATTAGCGCTGCCCCCTCAGAAGGCCAACATGGGGCCCAAACCACAGTAAACTCAATGATTTTGGCTTCCTCGCCGAGGCCGTTTTGGACGCTCTGACCGCTCCCCGCCCCTCCTGTCCAGGTCAGTGGGGAGGGGGTAGGGGGAGGGGTAAACCCCTCCCCGAAGGGGAAGAGGGAGGGGTGGAAGAGGAAACGCCCTAAACCACCGACGCCCATGGGTTTGGTCTCTGAAGCTGGAAGAGGAAACGCCCCTAAGGTTTGGTTTTGGTCTGGTATGGTATTGTAGGTACGGTATGGTATGGTAGGTATGGTAGGTATGGTAGAGGAGGAGAAAGAAGAGAAGGAGAAGGAAGAGAAGGAGAAGGAGAGGGTGTTCTAGGACAGCAACAACCCCAATCAGGATGTGGGGCACAAGTGTTTCGCCTGATGCATCCTCATAGGAATTCGCAGACAGCACGGGTTCGATCCCCAGGGAAAGTGTAATCTATAACAATATGCTTCCTCGGCCCTTTCGGGGCCTCCCGCGGCCTCCTGTGGTCTTCTGAGACCTCCTGGCGCCTCCTGACGCCTTCTGGGGCCCCCTCAGCATCCAGGGGCCTCTTGGGGGGGCCCTTTGGGCTCTTCTGAAGCCTCCTGGGGTCTCCTGGGGCCTGCTGGGGCCTTCTGGTGCCTCCTGGCCCCCCTGGAGCCTCCTGGGGCCTCTTTGGCCGTCGTGAAGTCTCCTGGGGCTTCCTATGCACTCCTGGGCCAGACGCCATGTTACATACCCCCCCTGAGCGGTTTGGACACGTAATAACACGTGGTCCCAGCTCGGGACAACCATGTTATATATCCCAGCACGTGCTTCCAGCTCGGGACAACCATGCTCGATACCCAACTGTGGCTTGAAATCGTGACAACACGTGGCACCTGATTGGGACAGCGATTTGAGATGCCCACCAGGGCAGCCTGGACACGTAATGGCACGTGGTTCCAGCTCGGGGCAACTATATTAGATACCCCACCTGGGAGGCCTGGGCACGTAAAAGCACATTGCAGATACACGGGCGCCAGACGCATGTTGGATATCCCCTCCGCGCACGTTTTCTACGTATGAAGAAACCGACGAAATCATGTTGGGTATCCCCCCTGGACGCACTTTTCTTTAGCCGGCACGCACGGGGTGCATCTCTTTGACCAAAAAATGTCTCGCACCCAGTGATTTATCGATCGGGATTTCAAAATCACGCGTTTCGCCCGAGACATCCTCAAGCAATAATTCGCCAGCCCTACGCGACCTCGATGATTATTAGAAGATTCACTCGCTGGCCCTATGCAAGTCGAGGGCCGACCCCCGGACCCCCTTACCAACTAAAAGAGAATCCTGGCCGACGCCCTTCCTGGGGAAAACAAATCTTCAGGCGAAGGAGGGAGGACGGAGGAGCAGACGCGAGCTGCGAGGTTTTCCCAGAAAGGGCTCCAGTCCACTGTCTCCGGTGCCATGTTCGCGTAGGGTCGGCGAATGCGTTCTTCGATGAATAGCGGGGTCGAGGGGGGCCAGCGAATTCATTTGTTGAGGACGTCTCTAGCGAAACTTTTGTTTTTGCAGCATTTGTTGATGCCTCAGGGGGGACGCTTGTCTTTGTTCGCTAGGAACTTCTCGTGCCTATTTGCTGTGACCACCAACGGCCATGACATGATGAATGGATTTCTGACTCTTCCATGAAGTAGACCTGGTCGGGCCCATACCCGTAGGACCTGATTTGCGAGGGTTGCGCATGCGAGTTGCACATGCAGGTTGCGCATGCCTGCTCATACTGTCTGTGGTGCGCAGTGGCGTTCAACCAGATTGGGTCGTGGACAAGCGGCCTTCGGAGGCTTCTTTGGGTCTCTTGTGAGGCCTCTCGGGGGCCGCTTGGTGGCATTGGCTCTCATTTCGTGGAGCGTCCTCAGAAAAGAAGACTTTTCTGCTCCAGTGAGAGTATCGAGCCGATTTCCAGACGATGATCGCGGCTGTCCTGGTCGAAGCCAACAGCATTTGGGCTCAAGGGAGACCGACTGGCAGTATTGTACGCTGCAGTGCATCCGCCTCGATTAGCCCCGGTTTAGCAGCATCGATTGAACCATGGCTCTCGGCAGGCTGGTGTTGAGCGCTCTGGTGGTCTGCTCCGCCGCAGTCCTCGCAGAGGAGGGGACATGCGCTGCCGAGGACGGCTGCGACGAGGTGGGCCTGGCGCAGCTGCGCCGCGCGGAGGCGAGGGTCGCTCTGGCGGTGAACGCATCCAGCAAGTGCTCCATCGGTTGCGATCCCCACTCCAACCCGATTGGCCGCTGCCCTGACTTGTCCGACTGCCCCGCCAGTGGTTGCTGCGACAAGCCGGGTCCGACGCCTGCGCCGACTCCGTCGCCATCGCCACCTTCGGGCCCCTGCAAGGTGGGCTGCGATCCCCACTCCAACCCGATTGGCCGCTGTCCTGACTTGTCCGACTGCCCCGCCAGTGGATGTTGCGACAAGGCAGGTCCGACGCCTGCGCCGACTCCGTCGCCGTCGCCACCTTCGGGCCCCTGCAAGGTGGGCTGCGATCCCCACTCCAACCCGATTGGCCGCTGCCCTGATTTGTCCGACTGCCCCGCCAGTGGATGTTGCGACCAGGCGGCCCTGGCGCAGGTGCGCGTGCAAGCGAACGCGTCCAGCAAGTGCTCCATCGGTTGCGATCCCCACTCCAACCCGATTGGCCGCTGCCCTGACTCGTCCGACTGCCCCGCCAGTGGTTGCTGCGACAAGCCGGGTCCGACGCCTGCGCCGACTCCGTCGCCGTCGCCACCTTCGGGCCTCTGCAAGGTGGGCTGCGATCCCCACTCCAACCCGATTGGCCTCTGCCCTGACTCGTCCATTTGCCCCGCCAGTGGATGTTGCGACCAGGTGGCCCTGGCGCAGGTGCACGTGCAAGCGAACGCGTCCAGCAAGTGCTCCATCGGCTGCGATCCCCACTCCAACCCGATTGGCCGCTGCCCTGACTTATCCGACTGCCCCGCCAGTGGTTGCTGCGACAAGCCGGGTCCGACGCCTGCGCCGACTCCCGGGAGCGGGTGTGCCTCGAACTATTGTTGCTGGTGGCCTCAACCAGGACAGTGCGGCAGTTGTGGCACCGATTGGAACAATCGCGTGTACCTCCCGGGCTCGAACTGCCCGGGCTTCAACGAGCGGTCAGACGCGTATTCGGGCTGCACCAGTCCCGGGACTTGGTGCCGCTAGCTTGACGCGAGAGGCCTAGCACGTTGCCGCCTTGCCGTCGTTGAGGTTTAGTGACCAGCTTCTGCAGACCGACCAATCGATTATTCAAGAAACTGACGCCATCCCGCCGACGCCCTAGGAGACACTCGACAAACTGCGTGCGAAGGGGCATCGCACGACGACAACGGCGTTAAAATGTTGCACCTTCTACTCTCAGCCTCCTAGAGGGCTGTCAGATGCGACCTTCCGAGCGCGAGCCTGTAGGTGGACGGGGGGATGAAGGGGGGAGAAAGTATGAGAGGGATGAGGGATGACAGGAACGGGTGAACAGCAGGAGGAGGAGGCGGAGGAGGAGGAGGACGACGGAGAAGGCACGAGGGGGAGGGGAGTAGAAGGAGTAGGAAGATGAAGACTACGGTGGCTAGAAGGAGGAAGAGGAGAAGGAGGAGGAGGAGGAGGAGGAGGGGGAGGACCAGTGTAAACCCAAGAATCAGCAACGATGTTAGAATAATCCCTCCCTCCAAGCCCCCTCTTCATAGGTCCCTACAGCGAACTGCCTCTTTGGAAGACGACCGTTTGAAAACCCCGAAGCATGCGAACACATTGTTCTCGGGAATCCATCGCCACGGATCACTTTGAGCGTTGCGTCAAGACGGTCCGGAATCGTACCAAAACGCGAGTCTTGGGACTTCGGCACCTCGAGCCAATGTAAGCTTTGCACCCTCATAATCCTGAATCCTTCCACGCCACCATTTCTGGCACTCTGATCATGGGAATCCGTAAAATTCTTGCACGTATTAATCAGGAATGAGTGCGGCGCTAAGGCGAGAGCATTATTTTGAAAAGGAATCGCCCTCAATATGTGAACTTCTTTCATATTTTTAAGACGAATGCGCGCGGCGCTAGGGCGAGCGCTACATCTGGAAAGCCATCCGCCCTCCATTTGTGAACTTGTTTTTTTTGAAGCTTCAGGGTCATAACTAGTGAGGAAGTCTCAGGCGAAGCGCCCAGCCCGCCCTAAAAACTGGCCTCGGAGTGCGACAGGGAAAAGTTGTTTATCAGGACAAGGAATAGGGGAGGAGGAGAAGGAGGAGGAGGAGGAGGATGGGGATGATGACGCTGATGATGATGATGATGCTGATGATGATGATGCCGATGACTCTGATGATGCTGCTGGTGATGATTATGATAATGATGACACCGACGACGACGATGCTGATGCTGATGATAATGATAATCACGATGCTGATCCCGCTGTTGACGTTTATACTGCGGATGCTGCTGATGATGATAATGGTTTGGAGGAGGAGGGTGAGGAGGTGGAGGAAGAGGAATACGAATAGGAGTATGATGAGGAGGAGGAGGATTAGGAAGACTACGATGACGAGGAGGAGGATGAGGATGAGTAGGATGAGGAAAAGGAGAATGAAGAGGAGGAAGGGTGATGATGACGACGATGATAAGGTTGATGATGATGACGATGATGGTAATGCTGCTGATGCTGATGCTGATGCTGATGCTGGCGCGGATGATAATGATGATGCGGATGATGATGATGCTGATGACAACGATGAGGATGCTGATGAGGATACTGATAGTGATGCTGTTGATGATGATGCTGATGTAGGCGTGGATGATGATTGTCGTGATGATGGTTATGATGAGGATGTTGACGCTGGTGATGATGACGATGATCATGAGGATGAGGATGAGGATGAGGATGATGATGCTGATAATGATGATGATGATGGTGATGATGATGCTGATGATAAGGATGATGGTGATGCCAATGATGCTGGTGATGATGCTGATGTCGATGATGATGATGATGCTGTTGCTGAGTATGATGCAGATGATGCTGATGATGATGATCATGATTATGATGGTGACGAATATGATGAGGATGCTGATGCTGATGATGATGATGGGGATGATGATGATGATGGTGATGATGGGGATGAGGCTTGTGATGTGGATGATGATGATGCTGATGATGATGATGATGATGATGGGGATGAGGATGATGACGATGACGATGATGATGGTGATGGTGATGGTGATGGTGATGTGGATTATGTGGATTATGTGGATGAGGAGGGGGAGGATGACGCGGATGGTGAGGAGGGTGAAGCGGAGGAGGGTGACGACGACGAGGCCTTTTGGGAGTCTTGTGGGGTCTGTTACTTGCTTTTCGGTGGCTCCCTTGAGGCCTCCAGGGTGGCGCTTGGGATCCTTTTGGAGGCTCTTTGGGGGCCTCTTGGGCCCCCCGGGGGCTGCTTGGGGGCGTGTTCGGGGTCTTGGGGGCCATCTTGTGGGGGAGGGCTCCCTGAGACCCTTCGTGCTCCTCCTTGTTCTCCTCTTGCGGCCCCCTCCTTGGGGCCTCTTGGGCCGTCTTGGGGGGCTCTCGGGGTTTCAAGGGGCCCTCTGGGACCGTCTGTGGGTTTCTTGGGAGCCTCTTGGGCCGTCCTGAGCCGCCCAGGGTCTAGGGGGCTTCTCGGCTCGTCTTTCCGTTTCAATACGCCACAAATCACAAGACAGCTCGCCGCTTTGGCCCCATTGCTAGCCCAAGCGGCGAGCATATGTCGAGCGTGGCCCCGCGCGCGTTGTGACGTCCAGCCAGTCTGGGCCCTTTCGGTGTGGTCGTCGTCTTTTGGCGTCGTCGTTGTGGCGGTGGTCGTCGTCTTCGCCGCCTTTGCCGCCGCCGCCGTCGTCGTCGTCGTCGTCGTGGTCTTCGTCGTGATCGTCCCCGTCCTGCACCTCCCTGTCGTCCACCTCGTCTTCGTTGTCGCCGTCGTCCTCCTTCTGGCCGTCGTCGTCGACCTCCTCCTCCTCTGCCTCCTCCTCCCCGTCGTCCTCGCGTTCCTCCCCGCCCGATGTAGGTGCGCCACAGGTCGCGCGCTCGCCCGTCGAGAGTGACGCGGCCGCCCAGCGGATGCGCCCCAAGGTTGCGCCAATTGGTGGCGCCCTCGGCCGCCGAGAAACACACGGCCTCCCATCGGTTGCGCCACAGGTTGCGCCTCGGCCGCCGAGAGTAAAACGTCCTCCTATTGGCTGCGTCATAGGTTGCGCCTCCCAGCCGCCGAGAAAAAAACACGGCCTCCCATTGGTTGCGCGATTGGTTGCGCCCTCGGCCGCCGAGAGTAAAACGTCCTCCTAGTGGCTGCGCCATAGGTTGTGCCCCGGGCCGCCGAAAATAACATGGCACCCCGTTGGTTGCGCCGTCGGTTGCGCCCTCCGCCGCCGAAAATCAAGCGTCCGCCGATTGGTTGCGCCACAGGTTGCTCCTTCGGCCGCCGAGCGTACAACGTTTTCCGAACAGGTGCGACCAGACACTCAATTCAGTTCAGTCAGTTCAGTCAGTTACCTCGCCACAAACAACTTCGGGCTACGCCCGAAATGATTGACCCTACGAACCCGGAAAATAATATAGACATGTAAGGCATGGCGACGCTTCAAGAACACCTGATGGGCGACGAGCGAACCCGATGCTGAATGTTTCGTTCTTGTCGCACCGTGCCGAGGGCCTTGATGTGCTGCGCCGTGCTGAATTGCGATGCGCCATGCCGCGATTGTGCTCTGTAGCGTAGAGGATCGAGTGCCCCTTTGCATCCGAGTCCTGACCGAACTGATCTGGATCTTAAGCTCGAGCTGCCTGGGTACATAGTAGCTGCCCCACAGCTGGTTGTCAGGAGGACATGCCAGGAGGGAACGCCGCGGAACGTCCCAAGGGACGCGCCAGGCGACGTCCCTGGGGATGTGCCGTGGGGACGCACCGCGGGACGTGCCAAGGGGACGCGCTACAGAACGTGCCAACTGCGATGTGCCATGCCTCCTGGTGCCCTCTGGTGCCTCCTGATGCCTCCTGGAGCCTCCTGGCGCCTCCTGGGGCTTTTTGGAGCGTTAGGAACTTATGTGTTTTTGCACTTTTCCCACCCAGGGGTGTTAGGGACCCAGATGTTTTCGCGCTTGTCCCGCCCTTGGGCGTTAGGAGCCAATGTGTTTTCACGCTTCTCCCGCCCCGGGGCGTTGGGAACCCACGTGTGTTCACGTTTGTCCCGCCATGGGGCGTTAGGAACCAATTCGTTTTCACGTTTGTCCCGCCCTTGGGCATTAGGAACCATTCGTTTTCACGCCTGTTCCGCCCCAGGGCGTTAAGAACCCATGTGTCTTCACGCTTCTCCCGCCATGGGGCGTTAGGGACCCATGCGTTTTCGCGCTTCCCCGACCTTGGGGCGGGCAACCATGTTAGATATCCCCCTGGGTGGCTTGGACATGTAAAAAACACATGGTTCCAGTTCGGGGCAACCATGTTGGATACTCCCCTGCGTGGCCTGGATACGCTGAGTTCGCGCTCCCGCTCGAGACATCCTCGCAATGGCTTCGTTGGACAGGCCCCCAAAACGCCACCCCCTGTCCTGAGCAAGAACACGTTCTGTTAATTGGGAAACGTGTTCGCGTAGTGCTTTTCGGCGCCCCGTGCGGTTCCTGATAATTCGGCGTTCGACCTGGCGCCATGTTATATACCCCTTTGGGCGGCCTGGACACGTAAAAACACATGGTCCCAGTTCGGGGCAATCATGTTAGATGCCCCCCTGGATGGCCTGGACACGTAAAATAACGTGGATCCAGCTCTGGGCAACCATGTTCGATACACCCCTGGGTGGCCTGGACACGTTAAAACTCATGGTCCTTTTTCTCGGGACAGCCATGTTCGATACCCCCATGGGTGGCCTGGACACGTAGAAACACGTGGTGCCAGCTCGGGACAACCATGTTAGATATCCCCCTGAGTGGCCTGGACATGTTGAAACACGTGGTCCTTGCTCGGGACAATCATGTTAGATACCCCGTTGGGTGGCCTGGACACGTAACAACACGTGGTTCCAGCTCGGGACAACCATGTTAGATACCCCCCTGCGTGGCCTGGATACGCGGAATTCGCGTTCCCGCTCGAGACATCATCGCAATGGTTTCCCTGGAGAGGCCCCCGAAGCGTCACCCTCTGTCCAGAGCAATGCATCAGTTTTTTTTTGATTGGGATCTGTGTTCGCGTAGCGCTTTCCGGCCCCCCGCGCGTTTCCTTATAGTTCGGCGTTTGACCTGACGCCATGTTAGATACCCCTCTGTGAGGCCTGGACACGTAAAAGCACGTGTTTCCAGTTCGGGGCAATCATGTTAGATACCCGCTTCGGTGGCCTGGACACGTAAAATAACGTGGATCCAGCTCTGGACAACCATGTTTGATACCCTCCTGGTTGTCCTGGGCCCTTGTGGGGCCTCCTGGAGAGAGCCAGTGTATAAGAACATGATTTGTGCCCGGGGAGAGGGCCAATCTATGGGAACACATGTGAAAACGCACGGATTCGTGCACCTGGCCCAAATGTGTCCCGCACTGTTGTGTTGCATCGATCAGAAATTCAAAAACCAGCGTTTCGCCCGGGACATCCTCAAATTTCAATGTGTTATGTTTAGCAAGTAAGTTCGCCGGCCCGTCACAAGTACAGACCTGGTCTTTGATAACATAACTAAAAGAGAGCCCTGGGCCTACTCCCTTTCTGGGAAGAACGATCATGCGAAAACTGCACAGTAATATTGAAGACAAAAGTCAATTACCTCTTGGAACTTTCTTGGGGGTCCTCTTGAAGCTCTCTTGGGAGCCTCTTGGGCCGTCATGAGGCAATGGGGGTGTCCTTGAAGCTTTTCCTGCGTGTTCGAGCCCTTCCTTGGTCGTCTTTGAAGGCAACGTTGGGCGTCTTGGAGGCCATGGAGGGTGGATTTGGACGCTCTGAGGGCCCGGAAGGTGCGTTGAAGGGCTCTGGCCCATCCCCCAGGGTCCCCCCCTCCAACGCGATTTGGACCCCAAATGTTTCACACGCCTTTTCACCCCCCGGCAAGTGGGGGCTTGCGGAGTGAAGCGCTCGTGCGGTTTATATACGCACGTGGGGCTGCCTACCAGTGGGCGCCAGCCATCCATTCGTAGGCAGTTCCTGTTTTGAGGTGCGAAAGCGACAGCACTCAGGCGGGCGACCCCCGCATCTCTGCATCGCTGCCTCCACATTCCATCGCGGAGGAAAGCTCCGCATCCTGATGCTGCGCTCCTCCTCGGCCACCTCCACCCGCCCCTTCCTCCGCCTCCGCTCCTCCTCTTCTCGCTCGCCCTCCGGTTCTCCTGAGTCCTCTCCTCGGCACCTGCATGTACATCGGGCTGCGCGACTTTCCAGCGCTCGGCCCTCGCGTTACCGGGTACCGCACGCCGACAACATGTCGCACCGCTTCACGCGCCAGCCTGAAGGCGGTAGAGGAGAAGGGAGGGGGTGGAGGAGGTGGGAGGGAGGAGGCCCCTGGCTCCATCACCCCGTCCTCGTCCTTCCCCCTCCTACCTCTGGAGGCGTCGGAGCCCTCTGGGCAAAGCCGCGTGTCAGCGCCAGACAGCGCCAAGGTCGATTTCCGATGACCAGAGCAACAACGCGCCATGCGTACACATTCCCGCGAACCTTTTGGTGGTTCATTGCCCCGCTAGGGTCCTCGGCCCCCCCTTGGAGATCAACATTTTCTCATATCGATTGGGTGCCAGACTAAGACG
The DNA here is from genome assembly GCA_963575745.1 of Prorocentrum cordatum. Taxonomy (NCBI): domain Eukaryota; class Dinophyceae; order Prorocentrales; family Prorocentraceae; genus Prorocentrum; species Prorocentrum cordatum. Next base: position 64,719 of record CAUYUJ010017725.1, on the reverse strand, counting down.
GCGACGGCGGGCCCGAAACGATTCGAATTCCTGTTTGCAAAATGTTAGCGAGCGTGGGCCTCAATCGGTACGTTTCGAACAATATGTTCGGTCCACTCTATCCCAGTTTTGGGCCTCTTGAGCAGCTCCTGAAGCTCCATTATAACTGGGCCGTCGGGGGCCTGTCTTGGCTGCCTTGTGCCCTCTTGGGTTGTCTTTCTGCGCTCATCGGGGCTTCTTGGGCCTTCTTGGGGCGATTGTCAAAGTTTCTGAGGCCGCGTGGGGCCGTCTTGGGACCGTCATGGAGACAGGGGGAGAGAGAGAGAGAGAGAGAGAGATAGAGAGAGAGAGAGAGAGTGTGCGTGTGTGTGTGTGCGTGGACAACAACATGTGTCTGTCGTGCTACATAAAAGTCCATACATGTATACACACATATATATATATACATATTCTCATACGCACCTCTCCGAGGGAGTAGAGCTCAGAGGCGATTAATGCGTCCGTCGTTCGCGATTTGTCTGGCCGTTTCGCTCGGGACATCCTCGAAATTCTGAAAATCGGTGGCACCCCTCACGCAGATCGTGACGTCAGGGTCCAAAAACACATAGGATTTCCAACATTTTATCATACAACCTTCAAAAACACATGGTAAGTTCAATGATTTTGACTCCGATTCTCAGAGAATGGCGGTTTCGCCTGAGACATCCTCCCAAAATCGAGCCCCAGACCCCTCCTCGGAGCCTCCTGGGGGCCTCCTGGAACCTCCTGGGGCCTCCTGGGGCTTTCTGGACCTTCTGGTACCCCAGACCCCGCCTCGGAGCCTCCTGGAGTTCTCCTGGGCCTGCTGAGGCCGCCTGGGGCCTCCTGGGGCCTCCTGGGGCTTCAGAACTACATGCACACACAGAGACACAAATCACGCCCAACACATCACACGCTAGACAAACATAACATACACACACAACACCGACAACACGCAAAAAGCACGCACCACACAAAGCACACATCACACACACAACACTCACAATCCTGGGGCCTCCTGGAGCCTCTTCTGGTATCCAAGTCGGGCCTCCTGAGGCTTCCTGGGGGGCCCTGGTACACACATCGCAAGGTGTGGCAACCCCACTTGCGCTCGAGTGCGACTTCGCTGTTGCATGTCACTCCTGCTTCAAACGCCCCTTCAGCTTGTTGTATGAGCCTGGGCACACACGTGCCACTTGTATATATATATATATATATACATATATATATATATAGACAACGTCTATATCTGCGTGAGGGGGGCGACCGGTCATTCTTTGTCCCTGGGTGCTTGGCTAAAGTTGGGATCCGTGGTGACGATTCTGCCTGTTGCGTTGTTGTCGTCGTTGTTGCTGTTGTTGTTTGTTGTCGTCGTCCTCCCAGCGACCTGGCCCGCGACCCACCCGCGACCCACCCAGCGACCCACCCAGCGACCCACCCCGCGACCCAGCCGCGACCCACCCCGCGACCCAGCCGCGGCCCACCCGCGACCCACCCCGCGACCCAGCCGCGACCCACCCCGCGACCCAGCCGCGACCCAGCCGCGACCCAACCCGCGACCCAGCCGCGACCCACCCCGCGACCCAGCCGCGACCCACCCGCGGCCCACCCACGACCCACCCGCGACCTGGCGCGCGACCCACCCACGACCCACCGACCCACCCGCGACCTACCTGCGACCCAACCCGCGACCCACCTACATTGTTTTAACAGAAAATTGGCGCCGCACTCGTTGTATGGTTTGAAAAATTCTAGACGCGTCGCGTATCCCCACCAGCCCGTCCAGAAACGACGCCCAGGCGAGTAGAGGGTCGTCCTGAGGGGCTTTTCGGCGTCTTGGGTGTCTCGGGGGGCCTCTGTGGGCCGTTCGGGATCCTCTTTGGGGCCTCCTGGGGGCCTCTTGGGGCCTCTTGGGGCCATCTTGGGGCCTTTGGGGGCCTCCTGGGCGCTTCTCTGGGCCATCTTTGCCCCCTCAGGAGGCCAAAATGGGGCCAACATCTTAGTAAAATCAATGATGTTGGCTTCCTCGCCGAGGCCGTTTTGGACGGGGTAGGGGGAGGGGTAAACCCCTCCCCGACGGGAAAGAGGGAGGGGTGGAAGAGGAACCGCCGTGATCAGGGATTGCCTCGATCAGGGAAGTGGACAGCACACAGAGGAAGCCAGTATGAGACATCTTGGGATTTCTTGAGCCATCTTGGAGGTCATTTTGGGCTCTCCGAGGCGCTCTTGGAGTCATCTTAATCAGTGCCCCCCCCCCAAGAGGCCAACATGTGGCTAAAACCTTAGTGCAAACAATGGTTTGACATTATCGCCGAGGCCTCTGGGAGCACCTTGGGTGCCTCTGGGGGGTCTCTTGGGGCCTCTTGGGGGTCTCTTGGGGGCCTCCTGGGGGCCTCTTGGGGGGCCTCTTGGGGCCATCTTGGGGCCATCCTGCGGCCTCTTGGGGCATCCTGGGGGCCTCTTGCGGCCATCGTGGAGGAAATCGATCAAAGAAGAGGGGAGCTTTAATTAGCGCTGCCCCCTCAGAAGGCCAAAATGGGGCCCAAACCATAGTAAAATCAATGATTTTGGCTTCCTCGCCGAGGCCGTTTTGGACGCTCTGACCGCTCCCCGCCCCTCCTGTCCAGGTCAGTGGGGAGGGGGTAGGGGGAGGGGTAAACCCCTCCCCGAAGGGGAAGAGGGAGGGGTGGAAGAGGAAACGCCCTAAACCACCGACGCCCATGGGTTTGGTCTCTGAAGCTGGAAGAGGAACCGCCCCTAAGGTTTGGTTTTGGTCTGGTATGGTATTGTAGGTACGGTGTAGGTATGGTAGAGGAGGAGAAAGAAGAGAAGGAGAAGGAAGAGAAGGAGAAGGAGAGGGTGTTCTAGGACAACAACAACCCCAATCAGGATGTGGGGCACAAGTGTTTCGCCTGATGCATCCTCATAGGAATTCGCAGACAGCACGGGTTCGATCCCCAGGGAAAGTGTAATCTATAACAATATGCTTCCTCGGCCCTTTCGGGGCCTCCCGCGGCCTCCTGTGGTCTCCTGAGACCTCCTGGCGCCTCCTGACGCCTTCTGGGGCCCCCTCAGCATCCAGGGGCCTCTTGGGGGGGCCCTTTGGGCTCTTCTGAAGCCTCCTGGGGTCTCCTGGGGCCTGCTGGGGCCTTCTGGTGCCTCCTGGCCCCCCTGGAGCCTCCTGGGGCCTCTTTGGCCGTCGTGAAGTCTCCTGGGGCTTCCTATGCACTCCTGGGCCAGACGCCATGTTACATACCCCCCCTGAGCGGTTTGGACACGTAATAACACGTGGTCCCAGCTCGGGACAACCATGTTATATATCCCCTGGGGTACACAAAAGCACGTGCTTCCAGCTCGGGACAACCATGTTCGATACCCAACTGTGGCTTGAAATCGTGACAACACGTGGCACCTGATTGGGACAGCGATTTGAGATGCCCACCAGGGCAGCCTGGACACGTAATGGCACGTGGTTCCAGCTCGGGGCAACTATATTAGATACCCCACCTGGGAGGCCTGGGCACGTAAAAGCACATTGCAGATACACGGGCGCCAGACGCATGTTGGATATCCCCTCCGCGCACGTTTTCTACGTATGAAGAAACCGACGAAATCATGTTGGGTATCCCCCCTGGGCGCACTTTCCTTTAGCCGGCACGCACGGGGTGCATCTTTTTGACCAAAAAATGTCTCGCACCCAGTGATTTATCGATCGGGATTTCAAAATCACGCGTTTCGCCCGAGACATCCTCAAGCAATAATTCGCCAGCCCTACGCGACCTCGATGATTATTAGAAGATTGACTCGCTGGCCCTATGCAAGTCGAGGGCCGACCCCCGGACCCCCTTACCAACTCAAAGAGAATCCTGGGCCGACGCCCTTCCTGGGGAAAACAAATCTTCAGGCGAAGGAAGGAGGACGGAGGAGCAGACGCGAGCTGCGAGGTTTTCCCAGAAAGGGCTCCAGTCCACTGTCTCCGGTGCCATGTTCGCGTAGGGTCGGCGAATGCGTCCTTCGATGAATAGCGGGGTCGAGGGGGGCCAGCGAATTCATTTGTTGAGGACGTCTCTAGCGAAACGTTTGTTTTTGCAGCATTTGTTGATGCCTCAGGGGGGACGCTTGTCTTTGTTCGCTAGGAACTTCTCGTGCCTATTTGCTGTGACCACCAACGGCCATGACATGATGAATGGATTTCTGACTCTTCCATGAAGTAGACCTGGTCGGGCCCATACCCGTAGGACCTGATTTGCGAGGGTTGCGCATGCGAGTTGCACATGCAGGTTGCGCATGCCTGCTCATACTGTCTGTGGTGCGCAGTGGCGTTCAACCAGATTGGGTCGTGGACAAGCGGCCTTCGGAGGCTTCTTTGGGTCTCTTGTGAGGCCTCTCGGGGGCCGCTTGGTGGCATTGGCTCTCATTTCGTGGAGCGTCCTCAGAAAAGAAGACTTCTCTGCTCCAGTGAGAGTATCGAGCCGACTTCCAGACGATGATCGCGGCTGTCCTGGTCGAAGCCAACAGCATTTGGGCTCAAGGGAGACCGACTGGCAGTATCGTACGCTGCAGTGCATCCGCCTCGATTAGCCCCGGTTTAGCAGCATCGATTGAACCATGGCTCTCGGCAGGCTGGTGTTGAGCGCTCTGGTGGTCTGCTCCGCCGCAGTCCTCGCAGAGGAGGGGACATGCGCTGCCGAGGACGGCTGCGACGAGGTGGGCCTGGCGCAGCTGCGCCGCGCGGAGGCGAGGGTCGCTCTGGCGGTGAACGCATCCAGCAAGTGCTCCATCGGTTGCGATCCCCACTCCAACCCGATTGGCCGCTGCCCTGACTTGTCCGACTGCCCCGCCAGTGGTTGCTGCGACAAGCCGGGTCCGACGCCTGCGCCGACTCCGTCGCCATCGCCACCTTCGGGCCCCTGCAAGGTGGGCTGCGATCCCCACTCCAACCCGATTGGCCGCTGCCCTGATTTGTCCGACTGCCCCGCCAGCGGATGTTGCGACCAGGCGGCCCTGGCGCAGGTGCGCGTGCAAGCGAACGCGTCCAGCAAGTGCTCCATCGGTTGCGATCCCCACTCCAACCCGATTGGCCGCTGCCCTGACTTGTCCGACTGCCCCGCCAGTGGTTGCTGCGACAAGCCGGGTCCGACGCCTGCGCCGACTCCGTCGCCGTCGCCACCTTCGGGCCCCTGCAAGGTGGGCTGCGATCCCCACTCCAATCCGATTGGCCTCTGCCCTGACTCGTCCATTTGCCCCGCCAGTGGATGTTGCGACCAGGCGGCCCTGGCGCAGGTGCACGTGCAAGCGAACGCGTCCAGCAAGTGCTCCATCGGCTGCGATCCCCACTCCAACCCGATTGGCCGCTGCCCTGACTTGTCCGACTGCCCCGCCAGTGGTTGCTGCGACAAGCCGGGTCCGACGCCTGCGCCGACTCCCGGGAGCGGGTGTGCCTCGAATTATTGTTGCTGGTGGCCTCAACCAGGACAATGCGGCAGTTGTGGCACCGATTGGAACAATCGCGTGTACCTCCCGGGCTCGAACTGCCCGGGCTTCAACGAGCGGTCAGACGCGTATTCGGGCTGCACCAGTCCCGGGACTTGGTGCCGCTAGCTTGACGCGAGAAGCCTAGCACGTTGCCGCCTTGCCGTCGTTGAGGTTTATTGACCAGCTTCTGCAGACCGACCAATCGATTATTCAAGAAACTGATGCCATCCCGCCGACGCCCTAGGAGACACTCGACAAACTGCGTGCGAAGGGGCATCGCACGACGACAACGGCGTTAAAATGTTGCACCTTCTACTCTCAGCCTCCTAGAGGGCTGTCAGATGCGACCTTCCGAGCGCGAGCCTGTAGGTGGACGGGGGGATGAAGGGGAGAGAAAGTATGAGAGGGATGAGGGATGACAGGGACGGGTGAACAGGAGGAGGAGGCGGAGGAGGAGGAGGACGACGACGGAGAAGGCACGAGGGGGAGGGGAGTAGAAGGAGTAGGAAGATGAAGACTACGGTGGCTAGAAGGAGGAAGAGGAGGAGGAGGAGGAGGAGGAGTAGGAGGAGGGGGAGGACCAGTGTAAACCCAATAATCAGCAACGATGTTAGAATAATCCCTCCATCCAAGCCCCCTCTGCATAGGTCCCTACAGCGAACTGCCTCTTTGGAAGACGATCGTTTGAAAACCCCGAAGCATGCGAACACATTGTTCTCGGGATTCCATCGCCACGGATCACTTTGAGCGTTGCGTCAAGACGGTCCGGAATCGTACCAAAACGCGAGTCTTGGGACTTCGGCACCGCGAGCCAATGTAAGCTTTGCACCCTCATAATCCTGAATCCTTCCACGCCACCATTTCTGGCACTCTGATCATGGGAATCCGTAAAACTCTTGCACGTATTAATCAGGAATGAGTGCGGCGCTAAGGCGAGAGCATTATTTTGAAAAGGAATCGCCCTCAATCGGTGAACTTCTTTCATATTTTTAAGACGAATGCGCGCGGCGCTAGGGCGAGAGCTACATCTGGAAAGCCATCCGCCCTCCATTTTTTTTTTTTTTGTTGAAGCTTCAGGGTCATAACTAGTGAGGAAGTCTCAGGCGAAACGCCCAGCCCGCCCTAAAAACTGGCCTCGGAGTGCGACAGGGAAAAATTGTTTATCAGGACAAGGAATAGAGGAGGAGGAGAAGGAGGAGGAGGAGGAGGAGGAGGAGGAGGATGGGGATGATGACGCTGATGATGATGATGATGCTGATGATGATGATGATGCCGATGATTCTGATGATGCTGCTGGTGATGATTATGATAATGATGACACCGACGACGATGCTGATGCTGATGATGATGATAATCACGATGCTGATCCCGCTGTTGACGTTTATACTGCGGATGCTGCTGATGATGATAATGGTTTGGAGGAGGAGGGTGAGGAGGTGGAGGAAGAGGAATACGAATAGGAGTATGATGAGGAGGAGGAGGATTAGGAAGACTACGATGACGAGGAGGAGGATGAGGATGAGTAGGATGAGGAGAAGGAGAATGAGGAGGAGGAAGGGTGCTGATGACGACGATGATAAGGTTGATGATGATGATGACGATGATGGTAATGCTGCTGATGCTGATGCTGATGCTGATGCTGATGCTGGCGCGGATGATAATGATGATGCGGATGATGATGATGCTGATGACAACGATGATGATGCTGATGAGGATACTGATAGTGATGCTGTTGATGATGATGCTGACGTAGGCGTGGATGATGATTGTGGTGATGATGGTTATGAAGAGGATGCTGATGCTGGTGATGATGACGATGATGATGAGGATGATGATGAGGATGATGATGCTGATAATGATGATGATGATGATGATGATGATGGTGATGATGATGCTGATGATAAGTATGATGGTGATAACAATGATGCTGGTGATGATGCTGATGTCGATGATGATGATGCTGTTGCTGAGTATGATTCAGATGATGCTGATGATGCTGATCATGATTCTGATGGTGACGAATATGATGAGGATGATGATGCTGATGATGATGATGGGGATGCGGATGATGATGGTGATGATGGGGATAAGGATTGTGATGTGGATGATGATGATGATGATGACGATGACGATGATGATGATGATGATGATGATGATGATGATGATGATGATGATGCAGATGATGATGATGATGATGATGATGATGATGATGATGATGATGATGATGATGATGATGATGATGATGATGATGATGATGATGATGATGATGATGATGATGATGATGATGATGATGATGATGATGATGATGATGATGATGATGATGATGATGATGATGATGATGATGATGATGATGATGATGATGATGATGATGATGATGATGATGATGATGATGATGATGATGATGATGATGATGATGATGATGATGATGATGATGATGATGAGGAGGAGGAGGAGGAGGAGGAGGAGGATGAGGATGAGGATGATCACGATGGCGATGATGATGGTGATGGTGATGGTGATGTGGATTATGTGGATTATGTGGATGAGGAGGGGGAGGATGACGCGGATGGTGAGGAGGGTGAGGCGGAGGAGGGTGACGACGACGAGGCCTTTTGGGAGTCTTGTAGGGTCTGTTACTTGCTTTTCGGTGGCTCCCTTGAGGCCTCCAGGGTGGCGCTTGGGATCCTTTTGGAGGCTCTTTGGAGGCCTCTTGGGCCCCCCGGGGGCTGCTTGGGGGCGTGTTCGGGGTCTTGGGGGCCATCTTGTGGGGGAGGGCTCCCTGAGACCCCTCGTGCTCCTCCTTGTTCCCCTCTTGGGGCCCCCTCCTTGGGGCCTCTTGGGCCGTCTTGGGGGGCTCTCGGGGTTTCAAGGGGCCCTCTGGGACCGTCTGTGGGTTTCTTGGGAGCCTCTTGGGCCGTCCTGAGCCGCCCAGAGTCTAGGGGGCTTCTCGGCTCGTCTTTCCGTTTTCATACGCCACAAATCACAAGACAGCTCGCCGCTTTGGCCCCATTGCCAGCCCAAGCGGCGAGCATATGTCGAGCGTGGCCCCGCGCGCGTTGTGACGTCCAGCCAGTCTGGGCCCTTTCGGTGTGGTCGTCGTCTTTTGGCGTCGTCGTTGTGGCGGTGGTCGTCGTCTTCGCCGCCTTTGCCGCAGCCGCCGTCGTCGTCGTCGTCGTCGTCGTCGTCGTCGTGGTCTTCGTCGTGATCGTCCCGGTCCTGCACCTCCCTGTCGTCCACCTCGTCTTCGTTGTCGCCGTCGTCCTCCTTCTGGCCGTCGTCGTCGACCTCCTCCTCCTCTGCCTCCTCCTCCCCGTCGTCCTCGCGTTCCTCCCCGCCCGATGTAGGTGCGCCACAGGTCGCGCGCTCGCCCGTCGAGAGTGACGCGGCCGCCCAGCGGATGCGCCCCAAGGTTGCGCCAATTGGTGGCGCCCTCGGCCGCCGAGAAAGACACGGCCTCCCATCGGTTGCGCCACAGGTTGCGCCTCGGCCGCCGAGAGTAAAACGTCCTCCTATTGGCTGCGTCGTAGGTTGCGCCTCCCAGCCGCCGAGAAAAAAACACGGCCTCCAAGTTGGTTGCGCGATTGGTTGCGCCTTCGGCCGCCGAGAGTAAAACGTCCTCCTAGTGGCTGCGCCATAGGTTGTGCCCCGGGCCGCCGATAACAACATGGCACCCCGTTGGTTGCGCCGTCGGTTGCGCCCCCCGCCGCCGAAAATAAAGCGTCCGCCGATTGGTTGCGCCACAGGTTGCTCCCTCGGCCGCCGAGCGTACAACGTTTTCCGAACAGGTGCGACCAGACACTCAATTCAGTTCAGTCAGTTCAGTCAGTTACCTCGCCACAAACAACTTCGGGCTACGCCCGAAATTTTCGACCCTACGAACCCGGAAAATAATATAGACATGTAAGGCATGGCGGCGCTCCAAGAACACCTGATGGGCGACGAGCGAACCCGATGCTGAATGTTTCGTTCTTGTCGCACCGTGCCGAGGGCCTTGCTGTGCTGCGCCGTGCTGAATTGCGATGCGCCATGCCGCGATTGTGCTCTATAGCGTAGTGGATCGAGTGCCCCTTTGCATCCGAGTCCTGACCGAACTGATCTGGATCTTAAGCTCGAGCTGCCTGGGTACATAGTAGCTGCCCCACAGCTAGTTGTCAGGAGGACATGCCAGGAGGGAACGCCGCGGAACGTCCCAAGGGACGCGCCAGGCGACGTCCCTGGGGACGTGCCGTGGGGACGCACCGCGGGACGTGCCAAGGGGACGCGCTACAGAACGTGCCAACTGCGATGTGCCATGCCTCCTGGTGCCCTCTGGTGCCTCCTGGAGCCTCCTGGGGCCTCCAGGGGCCTCCAGGGGCTTTTTGGAGCGTTAGGAACTTATGTGTTTTTGCACTTTTCCCGCCCAGGTGCGTTAGGGACCCAGATGTTTTCGCGCTTGTCCCGCCCTTGGGCGTTAGGAACCAATGTGTTTTCACGCTTCTCCTGCCCCGGGGCGTTGGGAACCCACGTGTGTTCACGTTTGTCCCGCCATGGGGCGTTAGGAACCAATTCGTTTTCACGTTTGTCCCGCCCTTGGGCATTAGGAACCATTCGTTTTCACGCCTGTTCCGCCCCAGGGCGTTAAGAACCCATGTGTCTTCACGCTTCTCCCGCCATGGGGCGTTAGGGACCCATGCGTTTTCACGCTTCCCCGACCCTGGGGCGGGCAACCATGTTAGATATCCCCCTGGGTGGCTTGGACATGTAAAAAAACACATGGTTCCAGTTCGGGGCAACCATGTTGGATACTCCCCTGCGTGGCCTGGATACGCTGAATTCGCGCTCCCGCTCGAGACATCCTCGCAATGGCTTCGTTGGACAGGCCCCCAAAACGCCACCCCCTGTCCTGAGCAAGAACACGTTCTGTTAATTGGGAAACGTGTTCGCGTAGTGCTTTTCGGCGCCCCGTGCGGTTCCTGATAATTCGGCGTTCGACCTGGCGCCATGTTATATACCCCTTTGGGCGGCCTGGACACGTAAAAACACATGGTCCCAGTTCGGGGCAATCATGTTAGATGCCCCCCTGGATGGCCTGGACACGTAAAGCCACGTGGATCCAGCTCTGGGCAACCATGTTCGATACACCCCTGGGTGGCCTGGACACGTTAAAACTCATGGTCCTTTTTCTCGGGACAGCCATGTTCGATACCCCCATGGGTGGCCTGGACACGTAGAAACACGTGGTGCCAGCTCGGGACAACCATGTTAGATATCCCCCTGAGTGGCCTGGACATGTTGAAACACGTGGTCCTTGCTCGGGACAATCATGTCAGATACCCCGTTGGGTGGCCTGGACACGTAACAACACGTGGTTCCAGCTCGGGACAACCATGTTAGATACCCCCCTGCGTGGCCTGGATACGCTGAATTCGCGTTCCCGCTCGAGAAATCATCGCAATGGTTTCCCTGGAGAGGCCCCCGAAGCGTCACCCTCTGTCCAGAGCAATGCATCAGTTTTTTTTTGATTGGGATCTGTGTTCGCGTAGCGCTTTTCGGCCCCCCGCGCGTTTCCTTATAGTTCGGCGTTGGACCTGACGCCATGTTAGATACCCCTCTGTGAGGCCTGGACACGTAAAAGCACGTGTTTCCAGTTCGGGGCAATCATGTTAGATACCCGCTTCGGTGGCCTGGACACGTAAACTCACGTGGATCCAGCTCTGGACAACCATGTTAGATACCCTCCTGGTTGTCCTGGGCCCTTGTGGGGCCTCCTGGAGAGAGCCAGTGTATAAGAACATGATCTGTGCCCGGGGAGAGGGCCAATCTATGGGAACACATGTGAAAACGCACGGATTCGTGCACCTGGCCCAAATGTGTCCCGCACTGTTGTGTTGCATCGATCAGAAATTCAAAAACCAGCGTTTCGCCCGGGACATCCTCAAATTTTAATGTGTTATGTTTAGCAAGTAAGTTCGCCGGCCCGTCACAAGTACAGACCTGGTCTTTGATAACATAACTAAAAGAGAACCCTGGGCCTACTCCCTTTCCGGGAAGAACGATCATGCGAAAACTGCACAATAATATTGAAGACAAAAGTCAATTACCTCTTGAAACTTTCTTGGGGGTCCTCTTGAAGCTCTCTTGGGAGCCTCTTGGGCCGTCATGAGGCAATGGGGGTGTCCTTGAAGCTTTTCCTGCGTGTTCGAGCCCTTCCTTGGTCGTCTTTGAAGGCAACGTTGGGCGTCTTGGAGGCCATGGAGGGTGGATTTGGACGCTCTGAGGGCCCGGAAGGTGCGTTGAAGGGCTCTGGCCCATCCCCCAGGGTCCCCCCCTCCAACGCGATTTGGACCCCAACTGTTTCACACGCCTGTTCACCCCCCAGCAAGTGGGAGCTTGCGGAGTGAAGCGCTCGTGCGGTTTACATACGCACGTGGGGCTGCCTACCAGTGGGCGCCAGCCATCCATTCGTAGGCAGTTCCTGTTTTGAGGTGCGAAAACGACAGCACTCAGGCGGGCGACCCCCGCATCTCTGCATCGCTGCCTCCACATTCCATCGCGGAGGAAAGCTCCGCATCCTGATGCTGCGCTCCTCCTCGGACTTTTTCCACCTCCACCCGCCCCTTCCTCCGCCTCCGCTCCTCCTCTTCTCGCTCGCCCTCCGGTTCTCCTGAGTCCTCTCCTCGGCACCTGGATGTACATCGGGCTGCGCGACTTTCCAGCGCTCGGCCCTCGCGTTACCGGGTACCGCACGCCGACAACATGTCGCACCGCTTCACGCGCCAGCCTGAAGGCGGTAGAGGAGAAGGGAGGGGGTGGAGGAGGTGGGAGGGAGGAGGCCCCTGGCTCCATCACCCCGTCCTCGTCCTTCCCCCTCCTACCTCTGAAGGCGTCGGAGCCCTCTGGGCAAAGCCGCGTGTCAGCGCCAGACAGCGCCAAGTTCGATTTCCGATGACCAGAGCAACAACGCGCCATGCGTACACATTCCCGCGAACCTTTTGGTGGTTCATTGCCCCGCTAGGGTCCTCGGCCCCCCCTTGGAGATCAACATTTTCTCATATCGATTGGGTGCCAGACTAAGACGGCGACGGCGGGCCCGAAACGATTCGAATTCCTGTTTGCAAAATGTTAGCGAGCGTGGGCCCCAATCGGTACGTTTCGAACAATATTTTCGGTCCACTCTATCCCAGTTTGGGGCCTCTTGAGCAGCTCCTGAAGCTCCATTATAACTGGGCCGTCGGGGGCCTGTCTTGGCTGCCTTGTGCCCTCTTGGGTTGTCTTTCTGCGCTCATCGGGGCTTCTTGGGCCTTCTCGGGGCGATTGTCAAAGTTTCTGAGGCCGCGTGGGGCCGTTTTGGGACCGTCATGGAGACAGGGGGAGAGAGAGAGAGAGAGAGAGAGAGAGAGATAGAGAGAGAGAGTGTGCGTGTGTGTGTGTGTGCGTGGACAACAACATGTGTCTGTCGTGCTACGTAAAAGTTCATACATGTATACACATATATATAGACAGCGTCTATATCTGCGTGAGGGGGCCGAACGGTCATTCTTTGTCCCTGGGTGCTTGGCTAAAGTTGGGATCCGTGGTGACGATTCTGTTTGTTGCGTTGTTGTTGTCGTTGTTGCTGTTGTTGTTTGTTGTCGTCGTCCTCCCAGCGACCTGGCCCGCGACCCACCCGCGACCCACCCAGCGACCCACCCAGCGACCCACCCCGCGACCCAGCCGCGACCCACCCCGCGACCCAGCCGCGGCCCACCCGCGACCCACCCCGCGACCCAGCCGCGACCCACTCCGCGACCCAGCCGCGACCCACCCGCGACCCAACCCGCGACCCAGCCGCGACCCACCCCGCGACCCAGCCGCGACCCACCCGCGGCCCACCCACGACCCACCCGCGACCTGGCGCGCGACCCACCCACGACCCACCGTCGACCCACCCGCGACCTACCTGCGACCCAACCCGCGACCCACCTACATTGTTTTAACAGAAAATTGGCGCCTGCGGCGGGCTCGTTGTATGGTTTGAAAAATTCTAGACGCGTCGCGTATCCCCACCAGCCCGTCCAGAAACGACGCCCAGGCGAGTAGAGGGTCGTCCTGAGGGGCTTTTCGGCGTCTTGGGTGTCTCGGGGGGGCCTCTGTGGGCCGTTCGGGATCCTCTTTGGGGCCTCCTGGGGGCCTCTTGGGGCCTCTTGGGGCCATCTTGGGGCCTTTGGGGGCCTCCTGGGCGCTTCTTGGGGCCATCTTTGCCCCCTCAGGAGGCCAACATGGGGCCAAAATCTCAGTAAAATCAATGATGTTGGCTTCCTTGCCGAGGCCGTTTTGGACGCTCTGACCGCTCGCGGCCCCCCCCGTCCAGGTCCACGGGGAGGGGGTAGGGGGAGGGGTAAACCCCTCCCCGAAGGGAAAGAGGGAGGGGTGGAAGAGGAACCGCCTTGATCAGGGATTGCCTCGATCAGGGAAGTGGACAGCACACAGAGGAAGCCAGTATGAGACATCTTGGGATTTCTTGAGCCATCTTGGAGGTCATTTTGGGCTCTCCGAGGCGCGCTTGGAGTCATCTTAATCAGTGCCCCCCCCCAGAGGCCAACATGTGGCTAAAACCTTAGTGCAAACAATGGTTTGACATTATCGCCGAGGCCTCTGGGAGCACCTTGGGTGCCTCTCGGGGGTCTCTTGGGGCCTCTTGGGGGTCTCTTGGGGGCTTCCTGGGGGCCTCTTGGGGGGCCTCTTGGGGCCATCTTGGGGCCATCCTGCGGCCTCTTGGGGCATCCTGGGGGCCTCTTGCGGCCATCGTGGAGGAAATCGATCAAAGAAGAGGGGAGCTTTAATTAGCGCTGCCCCCCGAGAAGGCCAAAATGGGGCCCAAACCATAGTAAAATCAATGATTTTGGCTCACTCGCCGAGGCCGTTTTGGACGCTCTGACCGCTCCCCGCCCCTCCTGTCCAGGTCAGTGGGGAGGGGGTAGGGGGAGGGGTAAACCCCTCCCCGAAGGGGAAGAGGGAGAGGTGGAAGAGGAAACGCCCTAAACCACTGACGCCCATGGGTTTGGTCTCTGAAGCTGGAAGAGGAAACGCCCCTAAGGTTTGGTGTTGGTCTGGTATGGTATTGTAGGTACGGTGTAGGTATGGTAGAGGAGGAGAAAGAAGAGAAGGAGAAGGAGGAGAAGGAGAAGGAGAGGGTGTTCTAGGACAACAACAACCCCAATCAGGATGTGGGGCACAAGTGTTTCGCCTGATGCATCCTCATAGGAATTCGCAGACAGCACGGGTTCGATCCCCAGGGAAAGTGTAATCTATAACAATATGCTTCCTCGGCCCTTTCGGGGCCTCCCGCGGCCGCCTGTGGTCTCCTGAGAACTCCTGGCGCCTCCTGACGCCTTCTGGGGCCCCCTCAGCATCCAGGGGCCTCTTGGGGGGGCCCTTTGGGCTCTTCTGAAGCCTCCTGGGGTCTCCTGGGGCCTGCTGGGGCCTTCTGGTGCCTCCTGGCCCCCCTGGAGCCTCCTGGGGCCTCTTTGGCCGTCGTGAAGTCTCCTGGGGCTTCCTATGCACTCCTGGGCCAGACGCCATGTTACATACCCCCCCTGAGCGGTTTGGACACGTAATAACACGTGGTCCCAGCTCGGGACAACCATGTTATATATCCCCTGGGGTACACAAAAGCACGTGCTTCCAGCTCGGGACAACTATGTTCGATACCCAACTGTGGCTTGAAATCGTGACAACACGTGGCACCTGATTGGGACAGCGATTTGAGATGCCCACCAGGGCAGCCTGGACACGTAATGGCACGTGGTTCCAGCTCGGGGCAACTATATTAGATACCCCACCTGGGAGGCCTGGGCACGTAAAAGCACATTGCAGATACACGGGCGCCAGACGCATGTTGGATATCCCCTCCGCGCACGTTTTCTACGTATGAAGAGAAACCGACGAAATCATGTTGGGTATCCCCCCTGGGCGCACTTTCCTTTAGCCGGCACGCACGGGGTGCATCTCTTTGACCAAAAAATGTCTCGCACCCTGTGATTTATCGATCGGGATTTCAAACTCACGCGTTTCGCCCGAGACATCCTCAAGCAATAATTCGCCAGCCCTACGCGACCTCGATGATTATTAGAAGATTGACTCGCTGGCCCTATGCAAGTCGAGGGCCGACCCCCGGACCCCCTTACCAACTCAAAGAGAATCCTGGGCCGACGCCCTTCCTGGGGAAAACAAATCTTCAGGCGAAGGAGGGAGGACGGAGGAGCAGACGCGAGCTGCGAGGTTTTCCCAGAAAGGGCTCCAGTCCACTGTCTCCGGTGCCATGTTCGCGTAGGGTCGGCGAATGCGTCCTTCGATGAATAGCGGGGTCGAGGGGGGCCAGCGAATTCATTTGTTGAGGACGTCTCTAGCGAAACGTTTGTTTTTGCAGCATTTGTTGATGCCTCAGGGGGGACGCTTGTCTTTGTTCGCTAGGAACTTCTCGTGCCTATTTGCTGTGACCACCAACGGCCATGACATGATGAATGGATTTCTGACTCTTCCATGAAGTAGACCTGGTCGGGCCCATACCCGTAGGACCTGATTTGCGAGGGTTGCGCATGCGAGTTGCACATGCAGGTTGCGCATGCCTGCTCATACTGTCTGTGGTGCGCAGTGGCGTTCAACCAGATTGGGTCGTGGACAAGCGGCCTTCGGAGGCTTCTTTGGGTCTCTTGTGAGGCCTCTCGGGGGCCGCTTGGTGGCATTGGCTCTCATTTCGTGGAGCGTCCTCAGAAAAGAAGACTTCTCTGCTCCAGTGAGAGTATCGAGCCGACTTCCAGACGATGATCGCGGCTGTCCTGGTCGAAGCCAACAGCATTTGGGCTCAAGGGAGACCGACTGGCAGTATTGTACGCTGCAGTGCATCCGCCTCGATTAGCCCCGGTTTAGCAGCATCGATTGAACCATGGCTCTCGGCAGGCTGGTGTTGAGCGCTCTGGTGGTCTGCTCCGCCGCAGTCCTCGCAGAGGAGGGGACATGCGCTGCCGAGGACGGCTGCGACGAGGTGGGCCTGGCGCAGCTGCGCCGCGCGGAGGCGAGGGTCGCTCTGGCGGTGAACGCATCCAGCAAGTGCTCCATCGGTTGCGATCCCCACTCCAACCCGATTGGCCGCTGCCCTGACTTGTCCGACTGCCCCGCCAGTGGTTGCTGCGACAAGCCGGGTCCGACGCCTGCGCCGACTCCGTCGCCATCGCCACCTTCGGGCCCCTGCAAGGTGGGCTGCGATCCCCACTCCAACCCGATTGGCCGCTGTCCTGACTTGTCCGACTGCCCCGCCAGTGGATGTTGCGACAAGGCAGCTCCGACGCCTGCGCCGACTCCGTCGCCGTCGCCACCTTCGGGCCCTGCAAGGTGGGCTGCGATCCCCACTCCAACCCGATTGGCCGCTGCCCTGATTTGTCCGACTGCCCCGCCAGCGGATGTTGCGACCAGGCGGCCCTGGCGCAGGTGCGCGTGCAAGCGAACGCGTCCAGCAAGTGCTCCATCGGTTGCGATCCCCACTCCAACCCGATTGGCCGCTGCCCTGACTTGTCCGACTGCCCCGCCAGTGGTTGCTGCGACAAGCCGGGTCCGACGCCTGCGCCGACTCCGTCGCCGTCGCCACCTTCGGGCCCCTGCAAGGTGGGCTGCGATCCCCACTCCAATCCGATTGGCCTCTGCCCTGACTCGTCCATTTGCCCCGCCAGTGGATGTTGCGACCAGGCGGCCCTGGCGCAGGTGCACGTGCAAGCGAACGCGTCCAGCAAGTGCTCCATCGGCTGCGATCCCCACTCCAACCCGATTGGCCGCTGCCCTGACTTGTCCGACTGCCCCGCCAGTGGTTGCTGCGACAAGCCGGGTCCGACGCCTGCGCCGACTCCCGGGAGCGGGTGTGCCTCGAACTATTGTTGCTGGTGGCCTCAACCAGGACAGTGCGGCAGTTGTGGCACCGATTGGAACAATCGCGTGTACCTCCCGGGCTCGAACTGCCCGGGCTTCAACGAGCGGTCAGACGCGTATTCGGGCTGCACCAGTCCCGGGACTTGGTGCCGCTAGCTTGACGCGAGAGGCCTAGCACGTTGCCGCCTTGCCGTCGTTGAGGTCTATTGACCAGCTTCTGCAGACCGACCAATCGATTATTCAAGAAACTGACGCCATCCCGCCGACGCCCTAGGAGACACTCGACAAACTGCGTGCGAAGGGGCATCGCACGACGACAACGGCGTTAAAATGTTGCACCTTCTACGCTCAGCCTCCTAGAGGGCTGTCAGATGCGACCTTCCGAGCGCGAGCCTGTAGGTGGACGGGGGGATGAAGGGGGGAGAAAGTATGAGAGGGATGATGGATGACAGGGACGGGTGAACAGGAGGAGGAGAAGGAGGAAGAGGAGGACGACGACGGAGAAGGCACGAGGGGGAGGGGAGTAGAAGGAGTAGGAAGATGAAGACTACGGTGGCTAGAAGGAGGAAGAGGAGGAGGAGGAGGAGGAGGAGGAGGAGGAGGAGGAGGAGGGGGAGGACCAGTGTAAACCCAAGAATCAGCAACGATGTTAGAATAATCCCTCCCTCCAAGCCCCCTCTTCATAGGTCCCTACAGCGAACTGCCTCTTTGGAAGACGACCGTTTGAAAACCCCGAAGCACGCGAACACATTGTTCTCGGGATTCCATCGCCACGGATCACTTTGAGCGTTGCGTCAAGACGGTCCGGAAACGTACCAAAACGCGAGTCTTGGGACTTCGGCACCGCGAGCCAATGTAAGCTTTGCACCCTCATAATCCTGAATCCTTCCACGCCACCATTTCTGGCACTCTGATCATGGGAATCCGTAAAACTCTTGCACGTATTAATCAGGAATGAGTGCGGCGCTAAGGCGAGAGCATTATTTTGAAAAGGAATCGCCCTCAATCGGTGAACTTCTTTCATATTTTTAAGACGAATGCGCGCGGCGCTAGGGCGAGAGCTACATCTGGAAAGCCATCCGCCCTCCATTTGTGAAATTGTTTTTTTTTTGAAGCTTCAGGGTCATAACTAGTGAGGAAGTCTCAGGCGAAACGCCCAGCCCGCCCTAAAAACTGGCCTCGGAGTGCGACAGGGAAAAGTTATTTATCAGGACAAGGAATAGAGGAGGAGGAGAAGGAGGAGGAGCAGGAGGATGGGGATGATGACGCTGATGAATATGATGATGCTGATGATGATGATGCCGATGATTCTGATGATGCTGCTGGTGATGAGTATGATAATGATGACACCGACGACGACGATGCTGATGCTGATGATGATGATGATGATAATCACGATGCTGATCCCGCTGTTGACGTTTATACTGCGGATGCTGCTGATGATGATAATGGTTTGGAGGAGGAGGGTGAGGAGGTGGAGGAAGATGAATACGAATAGGAGTATGATGAGGAGGAGGAGGATTAGGAAGACTATGATGACGAGCAGGAGGATGAGGATGAGTAGGATGAGGAGAATGAGAATGAGGAGGAGTAAGGGTGATGATGACGACGATGATAAGGTTGATGATGATGATGATGACGATGATGGTAATGCTGCTGATGCTGATGCTGATGCTGATGCTGATGCTGGCGCGGATGATAATGATGATGCGGATGATGATGATGCTGATGACAACGATGAGGATGCTGATGAGGATACTGATAGTGATGCTGTTGATGATGATGCTGATGTAGGCGTGGATGATGATTGTGGTGATGATGGTTATGATGAGGATGCGGATGCTGGTGATGATGACGATGATGATGAGGATGAGGATGAGGATGATGATGCTGATAATGATGATGATGGTGATGATGATGCTGATGATAAGGATGATGGTGATGACACTGATGCTGGTGATGATACTGATGTCGATGATGATGATGCTGATGCTGTTGCTGAGTATGATGCAGATGATGCTGATGATGCTGATCATGATTATGATGGTGACGAATCTGATGAGGATGATGATGCTGATGATGATGATGGGGATGAGGATGATGATGGTGATGATGAGATGAGGATTGTGATGTGGATGATGATGATGCTGATGATGATGATGATGATGACGATGATGATGATGATGATGATGATGATGATGAGGATGAGGATGAGGATGAGGACGATGACGATGGCGATGATGATGGTGATGGTGATGGTGATGTGGATTATGTGGATTATGTGGATGAGGAGGGGGAGGATGACGCGGATGGTGAGGAGGGTGAGGCGGAGGAGGGTGACGACGACGAGGCCTTTTGGGAGTCTTGTGGGGTCTGTTACTTGCTTTTCGGTGGCTCCCTTGAGGCCTCCAGGGTGGCGCTTGGGATCCTTTGGGAGGCTCTTTGGGGGCCTCTTGGGCCCCCCGGGGGCTGCTTGGGGGCGTGTTCGGGGTCTTGGGGGCCATCTTGTGGGGGAGGGCTCCCTGAGACCCTTCGTGCTCCTCCTTGTTCCCCTCTTGGGGCCCCCTCCTTGGGGCCTCTTGGGCCGTCTTGGGGGGCTCTCGGGGTTTCAAGGGGCCCTCTGGGACCGTCTGTGGGTTTCTTGGGAGCCTCTTGGGCCGTCCTGAGCCGCCCAGGGTCTAGGGGGCTTCTCGGCTCGTCTTTCTGTTTTCATACGCCACAAATCGCAAGACAGCTCGCCGCTTTGGCCCCATTGCCAGCCCAAGCGGCGAGCATATGTCGAGCGTGGCCCCGCGCGCGTTGTGACGTCCAGCCAGTCTGGGCCCTTTCGGTGTGGTCGTCGTCTTTTGGCGTCGTCGTTGTGGCGGTGGTCGTCGTCTTCGCCGCCTTTGCCGCCGCAGCCGCCGTCGTCGTCGTCGTCGTCGTCGTCGTCGTCGTCGTCGTCGTCGTCGTCGTCGTCGTCGTCGTCGTCGTGGTCTTCGTCGTGATCGTCCCGGTCCTGCACCTCCCTGTCGTCCACCTCGTCTTCGTTGTCGCCGTCGTCCTCCTTCTGGCCGTCGTCGTCGACCTCCTCCTCCTCTGCCTCCTCCTCCCCGTCGTCCTCGCGTTCCTCCCCGCCCGATGTAGGTGCGCCACAGGTCGCGCGCTCACCCGTCGAGACTGACGCGGCCGCCCAGCGGATGCGCCCCAAGGTTGCGCCAATTGGTGGCGCCCTCGGCCGCCGAGAAAAACACGGCCTCCCATCGGTTGCGCCACAGGTTGCGCCTCGGCCGCCGAGAGTAAAACGTCCTCCTATTGGCTGCGTCGTAGGTTGCGCCTCCCGGCCGCCGTGAAAAAAGCACGGCCTCCCGTTGGTTGCGCGATTGGTTGCGCCCTCGGCCGCCGAGAGTAAAACGTCCTCCTAGTGGCTGCGCCATAGGTTGTGCCCCGGGCCGCCGAGAATAACATGGCACCCCATTGGTTGCGCCGTCGGTTGCGCCCTCCGCCGCCGAAAATAAAGCGTCCGCCGATTGGTTGCGCCACAGGTTGCTCCCTCGGCCGCCGAGCGTACAACGTTTTCCGAACAGGTGCGACCAGACACTCAATTCAGTTCAGTCAATTCAGTCAGTTACCTCGCCACAAACAACTTGGGGTTACGCCCGAAATGGTCGACCCTACGAACCCGGGAAATAATATAGACATGTAAGGCATGGCGACGCTTCAAGAGCACCTGATGGGCGACGAGCAAACCCGATGCTGAATGTATCGTTCTTGTCGCACCGTGCCGAGGGCCGTGCTGTGCTGCGCCGTGCTGAATTGCGATGCGCCATGCCGCGATTGTGCTCTATAGCGTAGTGGATCGAGTGCCCCTTTGCATCCGAGTCCTGACCGAACTGATCTGGATCTTAAGCTCGAGCTGCCTGGGTACATAGTAGCTGCCCCAGATCTAGTTGTCAGGAGGACATGCCAGGAGGGAACGCCACAGAACGTCCCAAGGGACGCGCCAGGCGACGTCCCTGGGGACGTGCCGTGGGGACGCACCGCGGGACGTGCCAAGGGGACGCGCTACAGAACGTGCCAACTGCGATGTGCCATGCCTCCTGGTGCCCTCTGGTGCCTCCTGATGCCTCCTGGAGCCTCCTGGGGCCTCCTGGGGCTCTTTGTAGCGTTAGGAACTTATGTGTTTTTGCACTTTTCCCGCCCAGGGGTGTTAGGGACCCAAATGTTATTTCGCGCTTGTCCCGCCCTTGGGCGTTAGGGGCCAATGTGTTTTCACGCTTCTCCCGCCCCGGGGCGTTGGGAACCCACGTGTGTTCAGGTTTGTCCCGCCATGGGGCGTTAGGAACCAATAAGTTGTCACGTTTGTCCCGCCTTTGGGCATTAGGAACCATTCGTTTTCACGCCTGTTCCGCCCCAGGGCGTTAAGAACCCATGTGTCTTCACGCTTCTCCCGCCACGGGGCGTTAGGGACCCATGCGTTTTCACGCTTCCCCGACCCTGGGGCGGGCAACCATGTTAGATATCCCCCTGGGTGGCTTGGACATGCAAAACAACACACATGGCTCCAGTTCGGGGCAACCATGTTAGATACTCCCCTGCGTGGCCTGGATACGCTGAGTTCGCGCTCCCGCTCGAGACATCCTCGCAATGGCTTCGTTGGACAGGCCCCCAAAACGCCACCCCCTGTCCTGAGCAAGAACACGTTCTGTTAATTGGGATACGTGTTCGCGTAGTGCTTTTCGGCGCCCCGTGCGTTTCCTGATAATTCGGCGTTTGACCTGACGCCATGTTATATACCCCTCTGGGCGGCCTGGACACGTAAAAACACATGGTCCCAGTTCGGGGCAATCATGTTAGATACCCCCCTGGATGGCCTGGACACGTAAAGCCACGTGGATCCAGCTCTGGGCAGCCATGTTAGATGCACCCCTGGGTGGCCTGGACACGTTAAAACACATGGTCCTTCTCGGGACAGCCATGTTCGATACCCTCATGGGTGGACTGGACACGTAGAAACACGTGGCGCCAGCTCGGGGCAACCATGTTAGATATCCCCCTGAGTGGTTTGGACATGCAAAGACACATGGTTCCAGCTTGGGGCAACCATGCTAGATACTCCCTTGCGTGGCCTGGATACGCTGAATTTGCGCTCCCGCTCGAGACATCGTTGTAACGGCTTCCTTGGACAGGCCCCCAAAGCGCCACCCCCTGTCCTGAGAAAGAACACGTTCTGTTAATTGGGAAACGTGTTCGCGTAGTGCTTTTCGGCGCCTCGTGCGGTTCCTGATAATTCGGCGTTTGACCTGGCGCCATGTTATATACCCCTCTGGGCGGCCTGGACACGTAAAAACACATGGTCCCAGTTCGGGGCAATCATGTTAGATACCCCCCTGGATGGCCTGGACACGTAAAGCCACGTGGATCCAGCTCTGGGCAGCCATGTTAGATGCACCCCTGGGTGGCCTGGACACGTTAAAACTCATGGTCCTTTTTCTGGGACAGCCATGTTCGATACCCCCATGGATGGCCTGGACACCTACAAACACGTGGTGCCAGCTCGGGACAACCATGTTAGATATCCCCCTGAGTGGCCTGGACATGTTGAAACACGTGGTCCTTTCTCGGGACAATCATGTTAGATACCCCGTTGGGTGGCCTGGACACGTAACAACACGTGGTTCCAGCTCGGGACAACCATGTTAGATACCCCCCTGCGTGACCTGGATACGCTGAATTCGCGTTCCCGCTCGAGACATCATCGCAATGGTTTCCCTGGAGAGGCCCCCGAAGCGTCACCCTCTGTCCAGAGCAATACATCAGTTTTTTTTTGGATTGGGATCTGTGTTCGCGTAGCGCTTTTCGGACCCTCGCGCGTTTCCTTTTAGTTCGGCGTTGGACCTGACGCCATGTTAGATACCCCTCTGTGAGGCCTGGACACGTAAAAGCACGTGTTTCCAGTTCGGGGCAATCATGTTAGATACCCGCTTCGGTGGCCTGGACACGTAAAATCACGTGGATCCAGCTCTGGACAACCATGTTAGATACCCTCCTGGTTGTCCTGGGCCCTTGTGGGGCCTCCTGGAGAGAGCCAATGTATAAGAACATGATTTGTGCCCTGGGAGAGGGTCAATCTATGGGAACACATGTGAAAACGCACGGATTCGTGCACCTGGCCCAAATGTGTCCCGCGCTGTTGTGTTGCATCGATCAGAAATTCAAAAACCAGCGTTTCGCCCGGGACATCCTCAAATTTTAATGTGTTATGTTTAGCAAGTGAGTTCGCCGGCCCGCCACAAGTACAGACCTGGTCTTTGATAACATAACTAAAAGAGAACCCTGGGCCTACTCCCTTTCCGGGAAGAACGATCATGCGAAAACCGCACAATAATATTGAAGACAAAAGTAAATTACCTCTTGAAATTTCTTGGGGGTCCTCTTGAAGCTCTCTTGGGAGCCTCTTGGGCCGTCATGAGGCAATGGGGGTGTCCTTGAAGCTTCTCCTGCGTGTTGGAGCCCTTCCTGGTCGTCTTGGAAGGCAACGTTGGGCGTCTTGGAGGCCATGGAGGGTGGATTTGGACGCTCTGAGGGCCCAGAAGGTGCGTTGAAAGGCTCTGGCCCATCCCCCAGGGTCCCCCCCTCCAACGCGATTTGGACCCCAAATGTTTCACACGCCTTTTCACCCCCCGGCAAGTGGGGGCTTGCGGAGTGAAGCGCTCGTGCGGTTTATATACGCACGTGGGGCTGCCTACCAGTGGGCGCCAGCCATCCATTCGTAGGCAGTTCCTGTTTTGAGGTGCGAAAGCGACAGCACTCAGGCGGGCGACCCCCGCATCTCTGCATCGCTGCCTCCACATTCCATCGCTGAGGAAAGCTCCGCATCCTGATGCTGCGCTCCTCCTCGGACTTTTCCACCTCCACCCGCCCCTTCCTCCGCCTCCGCTCCTCCTCTCCTCGCTCGCCCTCCGGTTCTCCTGAGTCCTCTCCTCGGCACCTGGATGTACATCGGGCTGCGCGACTTTCCAGCGCTCGGCCCTCGCGTTACCGGGTACCGCACGCCGACAACATGTCGCACCGCTTCACGCGCCAGCCTGAAGGCGGTAGAGGAGAAGGGAGGTGGTGGAGGTGGGAGGGAGGAGGGCCCCTGGCTCCATCACCCCGTCCTCGTCCTTCCCCCTCCTACCTCTGGAGGCGTCGGAGTCCTCTGGGCAAAGCCGCGTGTCAGCGCCAGACAGCGCCAAGTTAGATTTCCGATGACCAGAGCAACAACGCGCCATGCGTACACATTCCCGCGAACCTTTTGGTGGTTCATTGCCCCGCTAGGGTCCTCGGCCCCCCCTTGGAGATCAACATTTTCTCATATCGATTGGGTGCCAGACTAAGACGGCGACGGCGGGCCCGAAACGATTCGAATTCCTGTTTGCAAAATGTTAGCGAGCGTGGGCCCCAATCGGTACGTTTCGAACAATATTTTCGGTCCACTCTATCCCAGTTTGGGGCCCTCTTGAGCAGCTCCTGAAACTCCATTAATACTGTGCCGTCGTTGCCTGTCTTTTGGCGCCTTGTGCCCTCTTGGGTTGTCTTTCTGCGCTCATCGGGGCTTCTTGGGCCTTCTTGGGGCGATTGTCAAAGTTTCTGAGGCCGCGTGGGGCCGGTTTGGGACCGTCATGGAGACAGGGGGAGAGAGAGAAAGAGAGAGAGAGAGATAGAGAGAGAGTGTGTGTGTGTGTGCGTGGACAACAAAATGTGTCTGTCGTGCTGCATAAAAGTTCATACATGTATACATATATATATATATATATATATATATATATATATATAGACAACGTCTATATCTGCGTGAGGGGGCCGAACGGTCATTCTTTGTCCCTGGATGCGTGGCTAAAGTTGGGATCCGTGGTGACGATTCTGCTTGTTGCGTTGTTGTTGTCGTTGTTGCTGTTGTTGTTTGTTGTCGTCGT
>CAUYUJ010017725.1:0-39333 GCA_963575745.1 Prorocentrum cordatum | reverse complement strand
ACGAGGAGGAGGATGAGGATGAGTAGGATGAGGAGAAGGAGAATGAGGAGGAGGAAGGGTGCTGATGACGACGATGATAAGGTTGATGATGATGATGACGATGATGGTAATGCTGCTGATGCTGATGCTGATGCTGATGCTGATGCTGGCGCGGATGATAATGATGATGCGGATGATGATGATGCTGATGACAACGATGATGATGCTGATGAGGATACTGATAGTGATGCTGTTGATGATGATGCTGACGTAGGCGTGGATGATGATTGTGGTGATGATGGTTATGAAGAGGATGCTGATGCTGGTGATGATGACGATGATGATGAGGATGATGATGAGGATGATGATGCTGATAATGATGATGATGATGATGATGATGATGGTGATGATGATGCTGATGATAAGTATGATGGTGATAACAATGATGCTGGTGATGATGCTGATGTCGATGATGATGATGCTGTTGCTGAGTATGATTCAGATGATGCTGATGATGCTGATCATGATTCTGATGGTGACGAATATGATGAGGATGATGATGCTGATGATGATGATGGGGATGCGGATGATGATGGTGATGATGGGGATAAGGATTGTGATGTGGATGATGATGATGATGATGACGATGACGATGATGATGATGATGATGATGATGATGATGATGATGATGATGATGCAGATGATGATGATGATGATGATGATGATGATGATGATGATGATGATGATGATGATGATGATGATGATGATGATGAGGATGGTGATGATGATGCTGATGATAAGGATGATGGTGATGACAAGAGGCTGGTGATGATGCTGATGTCGATGATGATGATTTGCTGAGTATGAAGCAGATGATGCTGATGATGCTGATCATGATCATGATGGTGACGAATATGATGAGGATGATGATGATGATGGGGATGAGGATGATGATGGTGATGATGGGGATGAGGATTGTGATGTGGATGATGATGATGCTGCTGCTGCTGATGATGATGATGATGATGATGAGGATGAGGATGAGGATGATGACGATGGCGATGATGATGGTGATGGTGATGGTGATGTGGATTATGTGGATTATTTGGATGAGGAGGGGGAGGATGACGCGGATGGTGAGGAGGGTGAGGCGGAGGAGGGTGACGACGACGAGGCTTTTTGGGAGTCTTGTGGGGTCTGTTACTTGCTTTTCGGTGGCTCCCTTGAGGCCTCCAGGGTGGCGCTTGGGATCCTTTTGGAGGCTCTTTGGGGGCCTCTTGGGCCCCCCGGGGGCTGCTTGGGGGCGTGTTCGGGGTCTTGGGGGCCATCTTGTGGGGGAGGGCTCTCTGAGACCCTTCGTGCTCCTCCTTTTTCCCCTCTTGGGGCCCCCTCCTTGGGGTCTCTTGGGCCGTCTTGGGGGGCTCTCGGGGTTTCAAGGGGCCCTCTGGGACCGTCTGTGGGTTTCTTGGGAGCCTCTTGGGCCGTCCTGAGCCGCCCAGAGTCTAGGGGGCTTCTCGGCTCGTCTTTCCGTTTTCATACGCCACAAATCACAAGACAGCTCGCCGCTTTGGCCCCATTGCCAGCCCAAGCGGCGAGCATATGTCGAGCGTGGCCCCGCGCGCGTTGTGACGTCCAGCCAGTCTGGGCCCTTTCGGTGTGGTCGTCGTCTTTTGGCGTCGTCGTTGTGGCGGTGGTCGTCGTCTTCGCCGCCTTTGCCGCAGCCGCCGTCGTCGTCGTCGTCGTCGTCGTCGTCGTCGTGGTCTTCGTCGTGATCGTCCCGGTCCTGCACCTCCCTGTCGTCCACCTCGTCTTCGTTGTCGCCGTCGTCCTCCTTCTGGCCGTCGTCGTCGACCTCCTCCTCCTCTGCCTCCTCCTCCCCGTCGTCCTCGCGTTCCTCCCCGCCCGATGTAGGTGCGCCACAGGTCGCGCGCTCGCCCGTCGAGAGTGACGCGGCCGCCCAGCGGATGCGCCCCAAGGTTGCGCCAATTGGTGGCGCCCTCGGCCGCCGAGAAAGACACGGCCTCCCATCGGTTGCGCCACAGGTTGCGCCTCGGCCGCCGAGAGTAAAACGTCCTCCTATTGGCTGCGTCGTAGGTTGCGCCTCCCAGCCGCCGAGAAAAAAACACGGCCTCCAAGTTGGTTGCGCGATTGGTTGCGCCTTCGGCCGCCGAGAGTAAAACGTCCTCCTAGTGGCTGCGCCATAGGTTGTGCCCCGGGCCGCCGATAACAACATGGCACCCCGTTGGTTGCGCCGTCGGTTGCGCCCCCCGCCGCCGAAAATAAAGCGTCCGCCGATTGGTTGCGCCACAGGTTGCTCCCTCGGCCGCCGAGCGTACAACGTTTTCCGAACAGGTGCGACCAGACACTCAATTCAGTTCAGTCAGTTCAGTCAGTTACCTCGCCACAAACAACTTCGGGCTACGCCCGAAATTTTCGACCCTACGAACCCGGAAAATAATATAGACATGTAAGGCATGGCGGCGCTCCAAGAACACCTGATGGGCGACGAGCGAACCCGATGCTGAATGTTTCGTTCTTGTCGCACCGTGCCGAGGGCCTTGCTGTGCTGCGCCGTGCTGAATTGCGATGCGCCATGCCGCGATTGTGCTCTATAGCGTAGTGGATCGAGTGCCCCTTTGCATCCGAGTCCTGACCGAACTGATCTGGATCTTAAGCTCGAGCTGCCTGGGTACATAGTAGCTGCCCCACAGCTAGTTGTCAGGAGGACATGCCAGGAGGGAACGCCGCGGAACGTCCCAAGGGACGCGCCAGGCGACGTCCCTGGGGACGTGCCGTGGGGACGCACCGCGGGACGTGCCAAGGGGACGCGCTACAGAACGTGCCAACTGCGATGTGCCATGCCTCCTGGTGCCCTCTGGTGCCTCCTGGAGCCTCCTGGGGCCTCCAGGGGCCTCCAGGGGCTTTTTGGAGCGTTAGGAACTTATGTGTTTTTGCACTTTTCCCGCCCAGGTGCGTTAGGGACCCAGATGTTTTCGCGCTTGTCCCGCCCTTGGGCGTTAGGAACCAATGTGTTTTCACGCTTCTCCTGCCCCGGGGCGTTGGGAACCCACGTGTGTTCACGTTTGTCCCGCCATGGGGCGTTAGGAACCAATTCGTTTTCACGTTTGTCCCGCCCTTGGGCATTAGGAACCATTCGTTTTCACGCCTGTTCCGCCCCAGGGCGTTAAGAACCCATGTGTCTTCACGCTTCTCCCGCCATGGGGCGTTAGGGACCCATGCGTTTTCACGCTTCCCCGACCCTGGGGCGGGCAACCATGTTAGATATCCCCCTGGGTGGCTTGGACATGTAAAAAAACACATGGTTCCAGTTCGGGGCAACCATGTTGGATACTCCCCTGCGTGGCCTGGATACGCTGAATTCGCGCTCCCGCTCGAGACATCCTCGCAATGGCTTCGTTGGACAGGCCCCCAAAACGCCACCCCCTGTCCTGAGCAAGAACACGTTCTGTTAATTGGGAAACGTGTTCGCGTAGTGCTTTTCGGCGCCCCGTGCGGTTCCTGATAATTCGGCGTTCGACCTGGCGCCATGTTATATACCCCTTTGGGCGGCCTGGACACGTAAAAACACATGGTCCCAGTTCGGGGCAATCATGTTAGATGCCCCCCTGGATGGCCTGGACACGTAAAGCCACGTGGATCCAGCTCTGGGCAACCATGTTCGATACACCCCTGGGTGGCCTGGACACGTTAAAACTCATGGTCCTTTTTCTCGGGACAGCCATGTTCGATACCCCCATGGGTGGCCTGGACACGTAGAAACACGTGGTGCCAGCTCGGGACAACCATGTTAGATATCCCCCTGAGTGGCCTGGACATGTTGAAACACGTGGTCCTTGCTCGGGACAATCATGTCAGATACCCCGTTGGGTGGCCTGGACACGTAACAACACGTGGTTCCAGCTCGGGACAACCATGTTAGATACCCCCCTGCGTGGCCTGGATACGCTGAATTCGCGTTCCCGCTCGAGAAATCATCGCAATGGTTTCCCTGGAGAGGCCCCCGAAGCGTCACCCTCTGTCCAGAGCAATGCATCAGTTTTTTTTTGATTGGGATCTGTGTTCGCGTAGCGCTTTTCGGCCCCCCGCGCGTTTCCTTATAGTTCGGCGTTGGACCTGACGCCATGTTAGATACCCCTCTGTGAGGCCTGGACACGTAAAAGCACGTGTTTCCAGTTCGGGGCAATCATGTTAGATACCCGCTTCGGTGGCCTGGACACGTAAACTCACGTGGATCCAGCTCTGGACAACCATGTTAGATACCCTCCTGGTTGTCCTGGGCCCTTGTGGGGCCTCCTGGAGAGAGCCAGTGTATAAGAACATGATCTGTGCCCGGGGAGAGGGCCAATCTATGGGAACACATGTGAAAACGCACGGATTCGTGCACCTGGCCCAAATGTGTCCCGCACTGTTGTGTTGCATCGATCAGAAATTCAAAAACCAGCGTTTCGCCCGGGACATCCTCAAATTTTAATGTGTTATGTTTAGCAAGTAAGTTCGCCGGCCCGTCACAAGTACAGACCTGGTCTTTGATAACATAACTAAAAGAGAACCCTGGGCCTACTCCCTTTCCGGGAAGAACGATCATGCGAAAACTGCACAATAATATTGAAGACAAAAGTCAATTACCTCTTGAAACTTTCTTGGGGGTCCTCTTGAAGCTCTCTTGGGAGCCTCTTGGGCCGTCATGAGGCAATGGGGGTGTCCTTGAAGCTTTTCCTGCGTGTTCGAGCCCTTCCTTGGTCGTCTTTGAAGGCAACGTTGGGCGTCTTGGAGGCCATGGAGGGTGGATTTGGACGCTCTGAGGGCCCGGAAGGTGCGTTGAAGGGCTCTGGCCCATCCCCCAGGGTCCCCCCCTCCAACGCGATTTGGACCCCAACTGTTTCACACGCCTGTTCACCCCCCAGCAAGTGGGAGCTTGCGGAGTGAAGCGCTCGTGCGGTTTACATACGCACGTGGGGCTGCCTACCAGTGGGCGCCAGCCATCCATTCGTAGGCAGTTCCTGTTTTGAGGTGCGAAAACGACAGCACTCAGGCGGGCGACCCCCGCATCTCTGCATCGCTGCCTCCACATTCCATCGCGGAGGAAAGCTCCGCATCCTGATGCTGCGCTCCTCCTCGGACTTTTTCCACCTCCACCCGCCCCTTCCTCCGCCTCCGCTCCTCCTCTTCTCGCTCGCCCTCCGGTTCTCCTGAGTCCTCTCCTCGGCACCTGGATGTACATCGGGCTGCGCGACTTTCCAGCGCTCGGCCCTCGCGTTACCGGGTACCGCACGCCGACAACATGTCGCACCGCTTCACGCGCCAGCCTGAAGGCGGTAGAGGAGAAGGGAGGGGGTGGAGGAGGTGGGAGGGAGGAGGCCCCTGGCTCCATCACCCCGTCCTCGTCCTTCCCCCTCCTACCTCTGAAGGCGTCGGAGCCCTCTGGGCAAAGCCGCGTGTCAGCGCCAGACAGCGCCAAGTTCGATTTCCGATGACCAGAGCAACAACGCGCCATGCGTACACATTCCCGCGAACCTTTTGGTGGTTCATTGCCCCGCTAGGGTCCTCGGCCCCCCCTTGGAGATCAACATTTTCTCATACGATTGGTGCCAGACTAAGACGAGCGACGGCGGGCCCGAAACGATCGGAATTCCTGTTTGCAAATGTTAGCGAGCCGTGGGCCCAATTCGGTACTTTCGAACAATATTTCGTCCAACTCTAATCCCAGTTTGGGCCTCTTGAGCAGCTCTGAACTCCATTATAACATGGGCCGTCGGGGGCCGGTCTTGGCTGCCTGTGCCCTCTTGGGTTGCTTTCTGCGCTCATCGGGGCTTCTTGGGCCCTTCTCGGCGATGTCAAAGTTTCTGAGGCCGACGTGGGGCCCGTTTTGGGACCGACATGAGACAGGGGGAGAGAGAGAGAGAGAGAGAGAGAGAAGAGATAGAGAGAGAGAGTGTGCGTGTGTTGTGAGTGGCGTGGCAACAACATGTGTCTGTCGTGCTACGTAAAAGTTCAATACATTATACACATATAAAAGACAGCGCTATATCTGCGTGAGGGGGCCGAACGGTCATTCTTTGTCCCTGGTGCGTGGCTGAAGTGGGGATCCGTGGTGAAGATTATGTTGGTTGCGTTGTTGTCGTTGTTGGTGGTCGTCGTCCCACCCGCGACCCAGCCGCGACCCACCCCGCGACCCACCCCGCGACCCACCCTGCGACCCACCCAGCGACCCACTTGCGACCCACTTGCGACCCACCAACGGCACACCCCGCGAGCCATCCGAGACCCACCCGCGACCCACCGGCGACCCAACATCAACCCACCCGCGACCCAGCTGCGACCCACCCGCGACCCAACCGCGACCCAACCGCGACCCACCCCGCACCCAGCCGCGACCCGCAGCCGCGACCCAACGCCGCGCCCACCCACGACCCACTGAGGTGCCCGCACCTGGCGCGCGACCCACCCTCGACCCACCGACGACCCGAACTGGTGCACCCGCGACCTACCTGCGACCTCAACCCGCACCCCACTACATTGTTTTTAACAGAAATTGGCGCCTGCGGCGGGCTCGTTGTATGGTTTTAAAAATTCCTAGACGCGTCGCGTATCCCCACCAGCCCGTCCAGAAACGACGCCCAGGCGAGTAGAGGGTCGTCCTGAGGGGCTTTTCTGCGTCTTGGGTGCCTCGGGGGGGCCTCTGTGGGCCGTTCGGGATTCTGTTTGGGGCCTCCTGGGGGCCTCTTGGGGCCTCTTGGGGCCATCTTGGGGCCTTTGAAGGCCTCCTGGGCGCTTCTTGGGGCCATCTTTGCCCCCTCAGGAGGCCAAAACGGTGCCAAAACCTAAGTCAAATCAATGATTTTGGCTTCCTTGCCGAGGCCGTTTTGGACGCTCTGACCGCTCGCGGCCCCCCCCGTCCAGGTCCACGGGGAGGGGGTAGGGGTAGGGGTAAACCCCTCCCCGAAGGGAAAGAGGGAGGGGTGGAAGAGGAAACGCCTAGATCAGGAATGCCCTCGATCGGGAAGTGGGAAGCACACGAGAAGCCAGTATGCAAATCTTGGATTTCTTGAGCCTTCTTGGAGGTCATTTTGGGCTCTCCGAGGCGCTCTTGGAGTCATCTTAATCAGTGCCCCCCCCCAAGAGGCCAACATGTGGCTAAAACCTTAGTGCAAACAATGGTTTGGCATTATCGCCGAGGCCTCTGGGAGCACCTTGGGTGCCCCTGGGTGGTCTCTTGGGGCCTCTTGGGGGTCTCTTGGGGGCCTCCTGGGGGCCTCTTTTGGGGGCCTCTTGGGGCCATCTTGGGGCCATCCTGCGGCATCTTGGGGCATCCTGGGGGCCTCTTGCGGCCATCGTGGAGGAAATCGATCAAAGAAGAGGGGGGCTTTAATTAGCGCTGCCCCCTCAGAAGGTCAAAATGGTGCCCAAACCATAGTAAAATCAATGATTTTGGCTTCCTCGCCGAGGCCGTTTTGGACGCTCTGACCGCTCCCCGCCCCTCCTGTCCAGGTCAGTGGGTGGGGTTAGGGGAGGGTAAACCCCTCCCCGAAGGAAAGAGGAAAGGTGGAAGAGGAAACGCCCTAACCACCAGACAGCCCATGGGTTTGGTCCTGAAGCTGGAAGAGAAAACGCCCCTAAGGTTTGGTGTTGGTCTGGTAAGTATTTGTAGTACGGTGTAAGGTATTGTAGAGGAGGAGGAGGAGGAGGAGGAGGAGAAGGAAGAGAAGGAGAAGGAGAGGGTGTTCTAGGAAAACTGCAGTCCCAATCAGGATGTGGGGAACAAGTGTTTCGCCTGATGCATCCTCATAGGAATTCACAGACAGAACGGATTCGATCCCCAGGGAAAGGGTAATATATAACAATATGCTTCCTCTGCCCTTTCGGGGCCTCCCCCGGCCTCCTGTGGTCTCCTGAGACCTCCTGGCGCCTTCTAACGCCTCCTGGGCCCCCGTAAGCTTCCTGGGGCCTCTTGGGGGGGCCCTTTGGGCTCTTCTGAAGCATCCTGGGGTCTCCTGGGGTCTGCTGGGGCCTTCTGGTGCCTCCTGGCCCCCCTGGAGCCTCCTGGGGCCTCTTTGGCCTTCGTGAAGTCTTCTGGGGCTTCCTGTGCCCTCCTGGGCCAGACGCCATGTTACATACCCCCCGTGAGCGGTTTGGACACGTAATAACACGTGGTCCCAGCTCGGGACAACCATGTTATATATCCCCTGGGGTACACACAAAAGCACGTGCTTCCAGCTCGGGACAACCATGTTAGATACCCAATTGTGGCTTGAAATCGTGACAACACGTGGCACCTGCTTGGGACAACGATTTGAGATGCCCACCAGGGCGGCCTGGACACGTAATGGCACGTGGTTCCAGCTCGGGGCAACTATATTAGATACCCCCCTGGGTGGCCTGGGCACGTAAAAACACATGGCAGATACACGGGCGCCAGACGCATGTTGGATATCCTCTTCGCGCACGTTTTCTACGTATGAAGAAACCGACAAAGCTATGTTGGGTATCCCCCTGCTGATTTCAAAACCACGCGTTTCGCCCGAGACATCCTCAAGCAATAATTCGCCAGCCCTACGCGACCTCGATGATTATGAGAAGATTGATTCGCTGGCCCTACGCACGTCGAGGCCCGACCCCAGACCCTCTTACCAACTAAAAGAGAGTCCTGGGCCGACGCCCTTCCTGGGAAAACAAATCTTCAGGCGAAGGAGGGAGGACGGAGGAGCAGACGCGAACTGCGAGGTTTTCCCAGAAAGGGCTCCAGTCCACTGTCTCCGGTGCCCTGTTCGTGTAGGGTCGGCGAATGCGTTCTTCGATGAATAGCGGGGTCGAGTGGGGCCAGCGAATCCATTTGTTGAGGACGTCTCCCTCGAAACGTTTGTTTTTGCAGCATTTGTTGATGCCTAAGGGGGGACGCTTGTTTTTGTTTGCTAGGAACATATCGTGCCTATTTGCTGTGACCACCAACTAGCCCTGGTCGGGCCCATTCCCGTAGGACCCGATTTGCGAGGCTCGCGCATGCGAGTTGCACATGCAGTTTTCGCATGCCTGCTCATACTGTCTGTGGTGCGTAGTGGCGTTCAACCAGATTGTGTCGTGGACAATCGGCCTTCGGAGGCTTTTTTGGTCTCTTGTGAGGCCTCTCGGGGGCCGCTTGGTGGCATTGGCTCTCATTTCGTGGAGCGTCTTCAGAAAAGAAGACTTATTCGCTCCAGTGAGAGCATCGAACCGACTTCCGGACGATGATCGCGGCTGTCTTGGTCGAAGCCAACAGCTTTTGGGCTCAAGGGAGACCGACTGGCAGTATTGTACGCTGCAGTGGATCCGCCCCGATGAGCCCCGGTTTAGCAGTATCGATTGAGCCATGGTTCTGGGCAAGCTGGTGTTGAGCGCTCTGGTGGTCTGCTCCGCTGCAGCCTTCGCAGAGGAGGGGACCTGCGCTGCCGAGGACGGCTGCGACGAGGTGGGCATGGCGCAGCTGCGCCGCGCGGAGGCGAGGGTCGCTCTGGCGGTGAACGCATCCAGCAAGTGCTCCATCGGCTGCGATCCCCACTCCAACCCGATTGGCCGCTGCCCTGACTTGTCCGACTGCCCCGCCAGTGGATGCTGCGACTAGGCGGTGCCGACGCCTGCGCCGACTCCGTCGCCGTCGCTCACTCCAACCCGATTGGCCGCTGCCCTGACTCGTCCGACTGCCCCGCCAGTGGATGCTGCGACAAGGCAGTTCCGACGCCTGCGCCGACTCCGTCGCCGTCGCCACCTTCGGGCCCCTGAAAGGTGGGCTGCGATCGTCACTCCAACCCGATTGGCCGCTGCCCTGATTTGTCCGACTGCCCCGCCAGCGGATGTTGCGACCAGGCGGCCCTGGCGCAGGTGCGCGTGCAAGCGAACGCGTCCAGCAAGTGCTCCATCGGTTGCGATCCCCACTCCAACCCGATTGGCCGCTGCCCTGACTTGTCCGACTGCCCCGCCAGTGGTTGCTGCGACAAGCCGGGTCCGACGCCTGCGCCGACTCCGTCGCCGTCGCCACCTTCGGGCCCCTGCAAGGTGGGCTGCGATCCCCACTCCAATCCGATTGGCCTCTGCCCTGACTCGTCCATTTGCCCCGCCAGTGGATGTTGCGACCAGGCGGCCCTGGCGCAGGTGCACGTGCAAGCGAACGCGTCCAGCAAGTGCTCCATCGGCTGCGATCCCCACTCCAACCCGATTGGCCGCTGCCCTGACTTGTCCGACTGCCCCGCCAGTGGTTGCTGCGACAAGCCGGGTCCGACGCCTGCGCCGACTCCCGGGAGCGGGTGTGCCTCGAACTATTGTTGCTGGTGGCCTCAACCAGGACAGTGCGGCAGTTGTGGCACCGATTGGAACAATCGCGTGTACCTCCCGGGCTCGAACTGCCCGGGCTTCAACGAGCGGTCAGACGCGTATTCGGGCTGCACCAGTCCCGGGACTTGGTGCCGCTAGCTTGACGCGAGAGGCCTAGCACGTTGCCGCCTTGCCGTCGTTGAGGTCTATTGACCAGCTTCTGCAGACCGACCAATCGATTATTCAAGAAACTGACGCCATCCCGCCGACGCCCTAGGAGACACTCGACAAACTGCGTGCGAAGGGGCATCGCACGACGACAACGGCGTTAAAATGTTGCACCTTCTACGCTCAGCCTCCTAGAGGGCTGTCAGATGCGACCTTCCGAGCGCGAGCCTGTAGGTGGACGGGGGGATGAAGGGGGGAGAAAGTATGAGAGGGATGATGGATGACAGGGACGGGTGAACAGGAGGAGGAGAAGGAGGAAGAGGAGGACGACGACGGAGAAGGCACGAGGGGGAGGGGAGTAGAAGGAGTAGGAAGATGAAGACTACGGTGGCTAGAAGGAGGAAGAGGAGGAGGAGGAGGAGGAGGAGGAGGAGGAGGAGGAGGAGGGGGAGGACCAGTGTAAACCCAAGAATCAGCAACGATGTTAGAATAATCCCTCCCTCCAAGCCCCCTCTTCATAGGTCCCTACAGCGAACTGCCTCTTTGGAAGACGACCGTTTGAAAACCCCGAAGCACGCGAACACATTGTTCTCGGGATTCCATCGCCACGGATCACTTTGAGCGTTGCGTCAAGACGGTCCGGAAACGTACCAAAACGCGAGTCTTGGGACTTCGGCACCGCGAGCCAATGTAAGCTTTGCACCCTCATAATCCTGAATCCTTCCACGCCACCATTTCTGGCACTCTGATCATGGGAATCCGTAAAACTCTTGCACGTATTAATCAGGAATGAGTGCGGCGCTAAGGCGAGAGCATTATTTTGAAAAGGAATCGCCCTCAATCGGTGAACTTCTTTCATATTTTTAAGACGAATGCGCGCGGCGCTAGGGCGAGAGCTACATCTGGAAAGCCATCCGCCCTCCATTTGTGAAATTGTTTTTTTTTTGAAGCTTCAGGGTCATAACTAGTGAGGAAGTCTCAGGCGAAACGCCCAGCCCGCCCTAAAAACTGGCCTCGGAGTGCGACAGGGAAAAGTTATTTATCAGGACAAGGAATAGAGGAGGAGGAGAAGGAGGAGGAGCAGGAGGATGGGGATGATGACGCTGATGAATATGATGATGCTGATGATGATGATGCCGATGATTCTGATGATGCTGCTGGTGATGAGTATGATAATGATGACACCGACGACGACGATGCTGATGCTGATGATGATGATGATGATAATCACGATGCTGATCCCGCTGTTGACGTTTATACTGCGGATGCTGCTGATGATGATAATGGTTTGGAGGAGGAGGGTGAGGAGGTGGAGGAAGATGAATACGAATAGGAGTATGATGAGGAGGAGGAGGATTAGGAAGACTATGATGACGAGCAGGAGGATGAGGATGAGTAGGATGAGGAGAATGAGAATGAGGAGGAGTAAGGGTGATGATGACGACGATGATAAGGTTGATGATGATGATGATGACGATGATGGTAATGCTGCTGATGCTGATGCTGATGCTGATGCTGATGCTGGCGCGGATGATAATGATGATGCGGATGATGATGATGCTGATGACAACGATGAGGATGCTGATGAGGATACTGATAGTGATGCTGTTGATGATGATGCTGATGTAGGCGTGGATGATGATTGTGGTGATGATGGTTATGATGAGGATGCGGATGCTGGTGATGATGACGATGATGATGAGGATGAGGATGAGGATGATGATGCTGATAATGATGATGATGGTGATGATGATGCTGATGATAAGGATGATGGTGATGACACTGATGCTGGTGATGATACTGATGTCGATGATGATGATGCTGATGCTGTTGCTGAGTATGATGCAGATGATGCTGATGATGCTGATCATGATTATGATGGTGACGAATCTGATGAGGATGATGATGCTGATGATGATGATGGGGATGAGGATGATGATGGTGATGATGAGATGAGGATTGTGATGTGGATGATGATGATGCTGATGATGATGATGATGATGACGATGATGATGATGATGATGATGATGATGATGAGGATGAGGATGAGGATGAGGACGATGACGATGGCGATGATGATGGTGATGGTGATGGTGATGTGGATTATGTGGATTATGTGGATGAGGAGGGGGAGGATGACGCGGATGGTGAGGAGGGTGAGGCGGAGGAGGGTGACGACGACGAGGCCTTTTGGGAGTCTTGTGGGGTCTGTTACTTGCTTTTCGGTGGCTCCCTTGAGGCCTCCAGGGTGGCGCTTGGGATCCTTTGGGAGGCTCTTTGGGGGCCTCTTGGGCCCCCCGGGGGCTGCTTGGGGGCGTGTTCGGGGTCTTGGGGGCCATCTTGTGGGGGAGGGCTCCCTGAGACCCTTCGTGCTCCTCCTTGTTCCCCTCTTGGGGCCCCCTCCTTGGGGCCTCTTGGGCCGTCTTGGGGGGCTCTCGGGGTTTCAAGGGGCCCTCTGGGACCGTCTGTGGGTTTCTTGGGAGCCTCTTGGGCCGTCCTGAGCCGCCCAGGGTCTAGGGGGCTTCTCGGCTCGTCTTTCTGTTTTCATACGCCACAAATCGCAAGACAGCTCGCCGCTTTGGCCCCATTGCCAGCCCAAGCGGCGAGCATATGTCGAGCGTGGCCCCGCGCGCGTTGTGACGTCCAGCCAGTCTGGGCCCTTTCGGTGTGGTCGTCGTCTTTTGGCGTCGTCGTTGTGGCGGTGGTCGTCGTCTTCGCCGCCTTTGCCGCCGCAGCCGCCGTCGTCGTCGTCGTCGTCGTCGTCGTCGTCGTCGTCGTCGTCGTCGTCGTCGTCGTCGTCGTCGTCGTGGTCTTCGTCGTGATCGTCCCGGTCCTGCACCTCCCTGTCGTCCACCTCGTCTTCGTTGTCGCCGTCGTCCTCCTTCTGGCCGTCGTCGTCGACCTCCTCCTCCTCTGCCTCCTCCTCCCCGTCGTCCTCGCGTTCCTCCCCGCCCGATGTAGGTGCGCCACAGGTCGCGCGCTCACCCGTCGAGACTGACGCGGCCGCCCAGCGGATGCGCCCCAAGGTTGCGCCAATTGGTGGCGCCCTCGGCCGCCGAGAAAAACACGGCCTCCCATCGGTTGCGCCACAGGTTGCGCCTCGGCCGCCGAGAGTAAAACGTCCTCCTATTGGCTGCGTCGTAGGTTGCGCCTCCCGGCCGCCGTGAAAAAAGCACGGCCTCCCGTTGGTTGCGCGATTGGTTGCGCCCTCGGCCGCCGAGAGTAAAACGTCCTCCTAGTGGCTGCGCCATAGGTTGTGCCCCGGGCCGCCGAGAATAACATGGCACCCCATTGGTTGCGCCGTCGGTTGCGCCCTCCGCCGCCGAAAATAAAGCGTCCGCCGATTGGTTGCGCCACAGGTTGCTCCCTCGGCCGCCGAGCGTACAACGTTTTCCGAACAGGTGCGACCAGACACTCAATTCAGTTCAGTCAATTCAGTCAGTTACCTCGCCACAAACAACTTGGGGTTACGCCCGAAATGGTCGACCCTACGAACCCGGGAAATAATATAGACATGTAAGGCATGGCGACGCTTCAAGAGCACCTGATGGGCGACGAGCAAACCCGATGCTGAATGTATCGTTCTTGTCGCACCGTGCCGAGGGCCGTGCTGTGCTGCGCCGTGCTGAATTGCGATGCGCCATGCCGCGATTGTGCTCTATAGCGTAGTGGATCGAGTGCCCCTTTGCATCCGAGTCCTGACCGAACTGATCTGGATCTTAAGCTCGAGCTGCCTGGGTACATAGTAGCTGCCCCAGATCTAGTTGTCAGGAGGACATGCCAGGAGGGAACGCCACAGAACGTCCCAAGGGACGCGCCAGGCGACGTCCCTGGGGACGTGCCGTGGGGACGCACCGCGGGACGTGCCAAGGGGACGCGCTACAGAACGTGCCAACTGCGATGTGCCATGCCTCCTGGTGCCCTCTGGTGCCTCCTGATGCCTCCTGGAGCCTCCTGGGGCCTCCTGGGGCTCTTTGTAGCGTTAGGAACTTATGTGTTTTTGCACTTTTCCCGCCCAGGGGTGTTAGGGACCCAAATGTTATTTCGCGCTTGTCCCGCCCTTGGGCGTTAGGGGCCAATGTGTTTTCACGCTTCTCCCGCCCCGGGGCGTTGGGAACCCACGTGTGTTCAGGTTTGTCCCGCCATGGGGCGTTAGGAACCAATAAGTTGTCACGTTTGTCCCGCCTTTGGGCATTAGGAACCATTCGTTTTCACGCCTGTTCCGCCCCAGGGCGTTAAGAACCCATGTGTCTTCACGCTTCTCCCGCCACGGGGCGTTAGGGACCCATGCGTTTTCACGCTTCCCCGACCCTGGGGCGGGCAACCATGTTAGATATCCCCCTGGGTGGCTTGGACATGCAAAACAACACACATGGCTCCAGTTCGGGGCAACCATGTTAGATACTCCCCTGCGTGGCCTGGATACGCTGAGTTCGCGCTCCCGCTCGAGACATCCTCGCAATGGCTTCGTTGGACAGGCCCCCAAAACGCCACCCCCTGTCCTGAGCAAGAACACGTTCTGTTAATTGGGATACGTGTTCGCGTAGTGCTTTTCGGCGCCCCGTGCGTTTCCTGATAATTCGGCGTTTGACCTGACGCCATGTTATATACCCCTCTGGGCGGCCTGGACACGTAAAAACACATGGTCCCAGTTCGGGGCAATCATGTTAGATACCCCCCTGGATGGCCTGGACACGTAAAGCCACGTGGATCCAGCTCTGGGCAGCCATGTTAGATGCACCCCTGGGTGGCCTGGACACGTTAAAACACATGGTCCTTCTCGGGACAGCCATGTTCGATACCCTCATGGGTGGACTGGACACGTAGAAACACGTGGCGCCAGCTCGGGGCAACCATGTTAGATATCCCCCTGAGTGGTTTGGACATGCAAAGACACATGGTTCCAGCTTGGGGCAACCATGCTAGATACTCCCTTGCGTGGCCTGGATACGCTGAATTTGCGCTCCCGCTCGAGACATCGTTGTAACGGCTTCCTTGGACAGGCCCCCAAAGCGCCACCCCCTGTCCTGAGAAAGAACACGTTCTGTTAATTGGGAAACGTGTTCGCGTAGTGCTTTTCGGCGCCTCGTGCGGTTCCTGATAATTCGGCGTTTGACCTGGCGCCATGTTATATACCCCTCTGGGCGGCCTGGACACGTAAAAACACATGGTCCCAGTTCGGGGCAATCATGTTAGATACCCCCCTGGATGGCCTGGACACGTAAAGCCACGTGGATCCAGCTCTGGGCAGCCATGTTAGATGCACCCCTGGGTGGCCTGGACACGTTAAAACTCATGGTCCTTTTTCTGGGACAGCCATGTTCGATACCCCCATGGATGGCCTGGACACCTACAAACACGTGGTGCCAGCTCGGGACAACCATGTTAGATATCCCCCTGAGTGGCCTGGACATGTTGAAACACGTGGTCCTTTCTCGGGACAATCATGTTAGATACCCCGTTGGGTGGCCTGGACACGTAACAACACGTGGTTCCAGCTCGGGACAACCATGTTAGATACCCCCCTGCGTGACCTGGATACGCTGAATTCGCGTTCCCGCTCGAGACATCATCGCAATGGTTTCCCTGGAGAGGCCCCCGAAGCGTCACCCTCTGTCCAGAGCAATACATCAGTTTTTTTTTGGATTGGGATCTGTGTTCGCGTAGCGCTTTTCGGACCCTCGCGCGTTTCCTTTTAGTTCGGCGTTGGACCTGACGCCATGTTAGATACCCCTCTGTGAGGCCTGGACACGTAAAAGCACGTGTTTCCAGTTCGGGGCAATCATGTTAGATACCCGCTTCGGTGGCCTGGACACGTAAAATCACGTGGATCCAGCTCTGGACAACCATGTTAGATACCCTCCTGGTTGTCCTGGGCCCTTGTGGGGCCTCCTGGAGAGAGCCAATGTATAAGAACATGATTTGTGCCCTGGGAGAGGGTCAATCTATGGGAACACATGTGAAAACGCACGGATTCGTGCACCTGGCCCAAATGTGTCCCGCGCTGTTGTGTTGCATCGATCAGAAATTCAAAAACCAGCGTTTCGCCCGGGACATCCTCAAATTTTAATGTGTTATGTTTAGCAAGTGAGTTCGCCGGCCCGCCACAAGTACAGACCTGGTCTTTGATAACATAACTAAAAGAGAACCCTGGGCCTACTCCCTTTCCGGGAAGAACGATCATGCGAAAACCGCACAATAATATTGAAGACAAAAGTAAATTACCTCTTGAAATTTCTTGGGGGTCCTCTTGAAGCTCTCTTGGGAGCCTCTTGGGCCGTCATGAGGCAATGGGGGTGTCCTTGAAGCTTCTCCTGCGTGTTGGAGCCCTTCCTGGTCGTCTT
Source organism: Prorocentrum cordatum (assembly GCA_963575745.1). Lineage (NCBI taxonomy): Eukaryota > Dinophyceae > Prorocentrales > Prorocentraceae > Prorocentrum > Prorocentrum cordatum. The sequence continues at coordinate 22,540 of CAUYUJ010017725.1, read as the reverse complement.
GGAAGGCAACGTTGGGCGTCTTGGAGGCCATGGAGGGTGGATTTGGACGCTCTGAGGGCCCAGAAGGTGCGTTGAAAGGCTCTGGCCCATCCCCCAGGGTCCCCCCCTCCAACGCGATTTGGACCCCAAATGTTTCACACGCCTTTTCACCCCCCGGCAAGTGGGGGCTTGCGGAGTGAAGCGCTCGTGCGGTTTATATACGCACGTGGGGCTGCCTACCAGTGGGCGCCAGCCATCCATTCGTAGGCAGTTCCTGTTTTGAGGTGCGAAAGCGACAGCACTCAGGCGGGCGACCCCCGCATCTCTGCATCGCTGCCTCCACATTCCATCGCTGAGGAAAGCTCCGCATCCTGATGCTGCGCTCCTCCTCGGACTTTTCCACCTCCACCCGCCCCTTCCTCCGCCTCCGCTCCTCCTCTCCTCGCTCGCCCTCCGGTTCTCCTGAGTCCTCTCCTCGGCACCTGGATGTACATCGGGCTGCGCGACTTTCCAGCGCTCGGCCCTCGCGTTACCGGGTACCGCACGCCGACAACATGTCGCACCGCTTCACGCGCCAGCCTGAAGGCGGTAGAGGAGAAGGGAGGTGGTGGAGGTGGGAGGGAGGAGGGCCCCTGGCTCCATCACCCCGTCCTCGTCCTTCCCCCTCCTACCTCTGGAGGCGTCGGAGTCCTCTGGGCAAAGCCGCGTGTCAGCGCCAGACAGCGCCAAGTTAGATTTCCGATGACCAGAGCAACAACGCGCCATGCGTACACATTCCCGCGAACCTTTTGGTGGTTCATTGCCCCGCTAGGGTCCTCGGCCCCCCCTTGGAGATCAACATTTTCTCATATCGATTGGGTGCCAGACTAAGACGGCGACGGCGGGCCCGAAACGATTCGAATTCCTGTTTGCAAAATGTTAGCGAGCGTGGGCCCCAATCGGTACGTTTCGAACAATATTTTCGGTCCACTCTATCCCAGTTTGGGGCCTCTTGAGCAGCTCCTGAAGCTCCATTATAACTGGGCCGTCGGGGGCCTGCCTCGGCTGCCTTGTGCCCTCTTGGGTTGTCTTTCTGCGCTCATCGGGGCTTCTTGGGCCTTCTTGGGGCGATTGTCAAAGTTTCTGAGGCCGCGTGGGGCCGTTTTGGGACCGTCATGGAGACAGGGGGAGAGAGAGAAAGAGAGAGAGAGAGATAGAGAGAGAGTGTGTGTGTGTGTGCGTGGACAACAAAATGTGTCTGTCGTGCTACATAAAAGTTCATACATGTATACATATATACAGACAACGTCTATATCTGCGTGAGGGGGCCGAACGGTCATTCTTTGTCCTTGGGTGCGTGGCTAAAGTTGGGATCCGTGGTGACGATTCTGCTTGTTGCGTTGTTGTTGTTGTCGTTGTTGCTGTTGTTGTTTGTTGTCGTCGTCCTCCCAGCGACCTGGCCCGCGACCCACCCGCGACCCACCCAGCGACCCACCCAGCGACCCACCCCGCGACCCAGCCGCGACCCACCCCGCGACCCAGCCGCGGCCCACCCGCGACCCACCCCGCGACCCAGCCGCGACCCACCCCGCGACCCAGCCGCGACCCACCCGCGACCCAACCCGCGACCCAGCCGCGACCCACCCCGCGACCCAGCCGCGACCCACCCGCGGCCCACCCACGACCCACCCGCGACCTGGCGCGCGACCCACCCACGACCCACCGTCGACCCACCCGCGACCTACCTGCGACCCAACCCGCGACCCACCTACATTGTTTTAACAGAAAATTGGCGCCTGCGGCGGGTTCGTTGTATGGTTTGAAAAATTCTAGACGCTTCGCGTATCCCCACCAGCACGCCTCTCGCGCCATTTTGGCTGCGCTTGGTCTCCTCGGTGCCTACCCCAGGCCCGTTGGACGCACTGCTGCATGCCCGTTCAGGGGCTGTCTTTGGCTCCTGGATTGCATCGGCTTCGCCGCCCTGGACGCTGTCGTGTGCCGCCTGATCCGCGGCCCCGCGCGCGTTAGGTAATTTAGTCGCGTCCGCGGCCTGTTTGCGACCTCCCGCCGCTGGCGCTTCCGCCTGCGGCTGTAAAAAAATATCCCCACCAGCCCGTCCAGAAACGACGCCCAGGCGAGTAGAGGGTCGTCCTGAGGGTTTTTTCGGCGTCTTGGGTGTCTCGGGGGGGCCTCTGTGGGCCGTTCGGGATCCTCTTTGGGGCCTCCTGGGGGCCTCTTGGGGCCTCTTGGGGCCATCTTGGGGCCTTTGGGGGCCTCCTAGGCGTTTCTTGGGGCCACCTTTGCCCCCTCAGGAGGCCAACATTGGGGCCAAAACATCAGTAACATCAATGATTTTGGCTTCCTCGCCGAGGCCGTTTTGGACGCTCTGACCGCTCGCGGCCCCCCCCGTCCAGGTCCACGGGGAGGGGGTAGGGGGAGGGGTAAACCCCTCCCCGAAGGGAAAGAGGGAGGGGTGGATGAGGAAACGCCTTAAACCACCGACGCCCAGAGGGCTGGTGGGATCTGCCTCGATCAGGGAAGTGGACAACACACAGAGGAAGCCAGTATGAGACATCTTGGGATTTCTTGAGCCATCTTGGAGGTCATTTTGGGCTCTCCGAGGCGCGCTTGGAGTCATCTTAATCAGTGCCCCCCCAAGAGGCCAACATGTGGCTAAAACCTTAGTGCAAACAATGGTTTGACATTATCGCCGAGGCCTCTGGGAGCACCTTGGGTGCCTCTGGGGCGTCTCTTGGGGCCTCTTGGGGGTCTCTTGGGGGCCTCCTGGGGGCCTCTTGGGGGGCCTCTTGGGGCCATCTTGGGGCCATCCTGCGGCCTCTTGGGGCATCCTGGGGGCCTCTTGCGGCCATCGTGGAGGAAATCGATCAAAGAAGAGGGGAGCTTTAATTAGCGCTGCCCCCTCAGAAGGCCAAGATGGGGCCCAAACCATAGTAAAATCAATGATTGTGGCTTCCTCGCCGAGGCCGTTTTGGACGCTCTGACCGCTCCCCGCCCCTCCTGTCCAGGTCAGTGGGGAGGGGGTAGGGGGAGGGGTAAACCCCTCCCCGAAGGGGAGGAGGGAGGGGTGGAAGAGGAAACGCCCTAAACCACCGACGCCCAGAGGGCTGGTGGGATTGTCTGCCTGCGGCGGGCTTCTTCAGAGCCTCCAGACTGCCGACGTCCCCGCCGCCCCCTCACTCTTACCCGCAATTGCGGGGGGCTATATATGTGTATATATGTATGGCCTCCCCCTGTCATCATACCTTTTCCCCTCCTCATCCTCGACTGCTTCTTTTCCTTTCTCTCTCTCTCTCTCTCTTCCTCCCTCTCTCTCTCTCTCGCTCTTTCCAAAACCATGTGTTTTCCAGATATTCCAAATATTCCAGATATTCCCAGATATTACCCAGGTGAAGAACCTGGTGTTTTCCAGAGATTCCCTAGATTCCCAGAGACTACACAAGTGACACACCGTGTGTTTTCCATGGGTTCCAAAGATTCTAAGAATTCCCAGGGACTACCCAGGTGAAAAACCTTGTGTTGTCCAGATATTCCAAAGATTCCAGAGATTCCCAGAGACGACCAAGGTGAAAAACTTGATGTTTTCCATAGGTTCCAGAGATTCCCAGGTGAAAAACCATGTGTTTTCCAGAGATTCCAGAGATTCCAGGGATTCCCAGACACTACCCAGGTGAAAAACCGAGTGTTTTCCAGAGATCCTTGAGATTCCCAGAGACTTCTCTGAGCTTGCAGCGCACTTTCTGAGAATCTTTGGAATCTCTGGAAAACACAAAGTTTTTCACTTGGGTAGTCTGTGGGAATCCCTGGAATCCCTGGAATCTCTGGAAAACACAAGGTTTTTCACCTGGGTAGATTCTGGGAATCTCTGGGAGGTAAGAGTCAGGGGGAGGGAAGAGGAAGGAGGGAAGGGGAATGGGAAATGGGAAAGGGGGGACTTTCTCGATGCCGGTACCGAAGATCTGTCCTGCCGGCTCCCCTGGCCGGCCCAGCCGCTGCGACCGGAACAAGAGCGGCAGCATCAGCCTGTGGGAGTTCTTGAGCCAGTTTGAGGCGCGGCGCCGCTCGCCCGCACCGCCGGGAAGCCCGTGAGGGGGGGGAATCTGGAGAGGGGAGGGGATCAGGGGCAACAGTAGGGGGGGATAGGCATAGGGGAGGACGCATCGACCCCCAATCGCCCGTTGATCGTCGGTAGGGGCCCGATTGCCCCACTTTGCCCAGGAAGGTGTGGATTCACTACCAGAGGCATATCGCCGATCTATCGGCGATGTATCGCCGATTCCAGGTCGATGCATCGCCCCCCATGCCAGTCCCCCCCTGTTGTCGCCGTGGTCGTGCTGGGGCGTGGTCGTGCTGGGGCGTGGTGCGATATGTGCATCGCGCCCCATAAGGCAAATCTGTAGGCACATACGTAAAAACACACGGATTCGCGCCCCTGGAGGAATCAAATCTATATGCACATACGTAAAAGCACATGGATTCGTGCACCTGGAGAGGGCAAATCTACAGGCACATACGTAAAAACACACGGGTTCGTGCACCTGGAGAAGGCAAATCTCTGGGGCGCCCAGATCCCTCAAGTTCTACAAAACAAGCGATTCGCTCGAGACTTCCTCGGTAACTCTGCGGAGCAAGCGTTTCGCTCGAGACATACTCAACACACGAAAGAGTGGCCCGCACCCTGAGACATCCTCAAAAACAAGCGCGTCGCCTGAGCCATCCTCAAATTTTAATCCGCCGGCCCACCTCGACTTCGATATTTATCAGGGAAAGAATCCGCCGGCACACCTCAGTTGAGGCACCGGGGACAGGTTTACCTACTTAAGGAGAACCTGGGCCGGCGCCCTTTCCGGGAAAAACACAGCCACACACAGACACACACAGACACACAGACACACACACAGACACACACAGACCCACAGACACGCACAGACACACAGACACACAAACAGACACACACAGACACACAGGCACATAGACACACCGACACACAATCACACAGACACACACACAGACACACACACAGACACACAGACACACAGACACACAGACACACAGACTCACATACACACAGACACACACAGACTCACATACACACAGACACACAGACACACACAAACACACACAGACACAGACACATAGAGACACACAGACACATCGACACGCACGGACACACACGACACACGGACACACGGACACACAGACATAGTCACACAGAGACACAGACACACCGACACACAGTCACACAGACACACAGACACAGGCACACAGCCTCACAGCCTCACAGACACACAGACACACAGACACACACAGACACACAGACACACAGCTTCACAGACTCACAGACACACAGACACACAGACACACAGACACACAGACACACAGACACACAGACACACGGACACACAGACACACACAGACACACAGAATCACAGACACACGGACACATAGAGACACACAGGCACACAGACACACACAGGCACACACAGACACACACACAAACACACAGACACACAGACACACAGGTCCGAGGTTAATGATACGTTTTATTGCGAATTCGTATCCATGGGTGCCTCCTGGTGCAGCGATGGCTTGGCTGTGCACACACACATGCATGGGTGGCTCAAACACGCGCTCTCACCCACCCGCGTTCCCACATGCTCCCGTGAGCCTTGTGTGGAGTCGCGCGGTGCAGGTGCGCCCCATCACGCCACCCGGAACCGACTGACAGCCTTCCTTGCCGAGACAGCGCGCACACAGCACGGGTTGCATGCAGCGCCGGCTGCAGCTCCGTGGTTGTCTTGCGTCGCGTGTGTTTGTGCGTAGGTTGGCTCCACCAGTACGGGGAAGGGGCCGGTCCTGGCGGTTGGGTGCTTTCAAGAGCGGCGTGCGGGGTGCGTTTTTTGGTGTTGGGTGGCTGCGCAGCGGACCGTGCCCCACCCACGTACTTCCCCCTCACCCACCGCCGCCTCCATCATTTGCCTTGGCGCGCGGTTTGGGTTCAGACGGTGTGAAGATACGGCGTCCCGCATTAGACGGGGGAACGAACGAACAAACACACAGACACACACAGACACACAGACACACACACAGACACAGACGCACAGAGACACAGGGACCCACAGACACGCACAGAGACCCACAGACACGCACGCAGAGAGACACACAGGCACACACAGAGACACTCAGAGACACACAGAGACACACGGAGACACACAGAGACAGACAGACACACACACAGAAACACACAGGGACACACAGACACACATACGCAGACACACAGAGACACAGACACGCGCAGACACACAGACACACACACAGACACACAGACACATAAACAGACGCACAGACACACAGACACAGACAAACAGACAGACACACACAGAGACACACAGAGACACGCAGACAGGCACACAGACAGACACACACAGACACGCACAGACACACACACAGACACACACAGCCACACACAGACACACACAGACACAAACAGACACACACACAGACACACACAGACAGACACACGCAGACCCGCAGACAGGCACAGACAGACACACAGACAGACACACATACACACCGACACACACACGCACAGCACACAATGCGCAATATAACACAGACACAGACACACAGGCACACACATACACACACGGACACATAGACACACAGACACACAGACACACACAGACACACACACACACACGCACACACACAGAGGAAAAGCACACACTACACAACATAACACACAACGCACAACACGCAGCACACAGCACACCACACAACCCACAGCACATACACACAGCACACACAACAAACACACAGACACACAAACACACACAAACACACAAAAACACACCACGGCACACAGCCACGCACAACCACAACCACACACAAACACACCCAACCAAAGACCACGCAAACACACAAACACACACAAGCACACAATCACAGGAACACATAAACACACCATCAAACAACCACACAAACACACAATCACACATAGGCACACAAACACACACAATCGCACACACAAACAAACAAACGAACAATACCACGCACACACCCACACACATACACACAAGCACACATCCACACAAACACACACGCGCAACCACACAAACACACAAACACACAAACGCACAGGCACACAAGCACACACGCACGCAAACACACAAGTGCACAAGCACGCACACATACAAACACACAAAGACACAACCACACAACCACACAGCCACACAACCACACAAGCGCACAACCACACAACCACACAAACACACGAACACACAACCACACAACCACACAACCGCACAACCACACAACCACCCAAACACACAAGCACACAAACCGACAACCACGCAAAACCAAACAAACACGCAAACACACAACTACACAACCACACAACCACGCACAAACACACAAATACACACGCAAACACACGCACCCACACATCCACAAACAACCACACGCAACCACAACCACACAAACACATTCACACAACCACACAACTTCACAACGACACACAAGCTTTCACAAACACACAACCACACAAACCTACATGCACGCACAACCACACAAACACACAAATATAAACACACAAGCACAACCACACACACATACACACAAATAACACAAACGCACAAGCGCACAAGCTCACAAGCACACAGACACAAACACACCACCACACAACCACGCAACGCACACAAGCACACGAGCTCACAAGCACACAAGCACGCCAACGCACACAACCACAAACACACACATACACAAAAAACAAACATGGAAACACAGAAACACACATTCCCACACACAAACACACAAACTCACACAAACATACAAGCGCACAACCACACAAACACACGATAACACAAACACACACACAAACACACACATGCACACACGCACAACCGCACAAGCACACGAACACACAAACACAATTACACAACCACGCGTCCACGCACAAACACATAAACACACAACCACACATCCACACAAACACACAAACAAACAATCACACAAACACAACCACACAACCACAAGCACACAAACACACAACACACAAACACACAACCATTCACAAACACTCAAGCACGCAAACACACTAACAGACAAACACACAGACACACGAACACAGACACGCACAACCACATACGCAAACACACACAAGCACACAAGCACGCAAGCACACAAGCACACAAACACACAAACACACAAACCACGAACACACGAACGCACACACACACACACGCACATGCACATGCACACGCACACGCACATGCACTCACATGTACATTCACACACGTACACATACACACATTCGCATTCATTCACACACGCAGCAACACAAGCACGCACACTCACATTCACACACACGCACGCACACGCACACGCGCACACACACACACACACGCACGCACGCACGTTTGCATTCACACACTCATTTTCATTCACACGTTCACGTACACACGCCCACAAACAACACAAACACGCACACGCACACGCACACACACCCCACACAGCGCACACCACACACCACACCACACCACACACCACACACGCACATACGCACACAAAGACGCACACACACCAACAACATCAAACAGCGGCACCCGCACGGGCAAACACCCTTTATAGCAGAACGCGCGCATGGGGATGATGATGATGTTGATGATGATGATGATGACAACGATGATTTTGATGGTGACAATGATAATGATGATGATGACGAGGAGGATGATGATGCAGGCCAGTCGTTGACAGTAGGTCTTTTGGGATTGCCATCTTCCAATATCGGAGGTTGAGTTGGGGGGTGAGATCGCAGTGGAACGGAGACCCCCAACCGGGAAATCGTTTCGTGCCGTTCGTGTCGTGCGTGCGGGCGAGGCGAAGCTGCGTGGGCGCGCGAGAGGAATGAACCCGCCGTTGCTAGGGCGAAGTCAAGGCAAATGATTCTCCCCCGCCCGTCCGGCGTTGCTCGCGGTGTCCCGCGGTGTCCCGTGGTGTCCCGTGGTGTCCGCCGTTGTTAGGGCGAAGTCAAGGCAAATGATTCTCCCCCGCCCGTCCGGCGGTGGCTCGCGGTGTCCCGCGGTGTCTCGCGGTGTCCCGTGGTGTCCCGTGGTGTCCGCCGTTGTTAGGGCGAAGTCAAGGCAAATGATTCTCCCCCTCCCGCCCGCCCGTCCGTCCGTCCGTCCGGCGGTGGCTCGCGGTGTCCCGCGGTGTCCCGTGGTGTCCGGTGGTGTCCCGTGGTGTCCGCCGTTGTTGGGGCGAAGTCAAGACAAGTGATCCCCCCCACCCCGTCCGGCGGTGGCTCGCGGTGTCCCGCGGTGTCCCGTGGTGTCCCGTGGTGTCCCGTGGTGTCCGCCGTTGTTAGGGCGAAGTCAGAGCAAATGATTCTCCCCCGCCCGCCCGCCCGTCCGTCCGTCCGTCTGGCGAAGCTGCGTGGGCGCGCGAGAGGAATGAACCCGCCGTTGCGAGGGCGAAGTTAAGACAAATGATTCTCCCCCGCCCGTCCGGCGTTGCTCGCGGTGTCCCGCGGTGACCCGTGGTGTCCCGTGGTGTCCCCTGGTGTCCCGTGGTGTCCCGTGGTGTCCGCCGTTGTTAGGGCGAAGTCAGGGCAAATTATTCTCCCCCACCCGCCCGCCCCGCCCGTCCGTCCGTCCGTCCGTCCGACGGTGGCTCGCGGTGTCTCGCGGTGTCCCGTGGTGTCCCGTGGTGTCCCGTGGTGTTCCGTTGAATGATATCGATAGTGAGATCGATAATGAGATCGACGTGGTGCCCCGAGGTGTACCGTGGTGTCCCGCGGTGTCCCAACATGATGGACCCACGAACCCGGAAAGGGATATAGGCATGTGCAGCAAGGTCACGTTTTCACGATACCCAACTGGGCGACACCTCACGAAACATCCCACGAGACACCCCGCGAAACATCCCACGAGACACGTCACGAAACATGTCACGAGACACCTCAAGAAACATTCCACGAGACACCCCGTGAAACATTCTTCGAGACACCCCACGAACAGGCAACCACTCAACCAGACACCCCACGAAACATTCCACGGGGGTGCGACTGGGTGTGGTCGTGCTGGGGAATGGTCGTGCTGGGGTGTGATCGTGCTGGGGAGTGGTCGTGCTGGTGTGTGGTCGTGCTGGGGGGTGGTCGTGCTGGGGGGTGGTCGTGCTGGGGGGGTGGTCGTGCTGGGGGGTGGTCGTGCTGGGGCGCGGTCGTGCTGGGGCGTGGTCGTGCTGGGGCGTGGTCGTGCTGGGGTGTGGTCGTGCTGTGGTGAGGTCGTGCTGGGCTGTGGTCGTGCTGGTGTGTGGTCGTGCTGGTGTGTGGTCGTGCTGGGGTGTGGTCGTGCTGGGGTTTGGTCGTGCTGGGGTGTGGTCGTGCTGGGTTGGGGTCGTGCTGGTGTGTGGTCGTGCTGGTGTGTGGTCGTGCTGGGGTGTGGTCGTGCTGGGGTGTGGTCGTGCTAGGGTGGGGTCGTGCATTTCGCCCGAGAGATCCTGGCAAAATTCAAGGAAATCCTAGAACAACATGATCGACCCACGAACCCGGAAAGGAATATAGAAATGTAAGGCATGGCAATGTTTCAAAGACACCTGATTGGGCGACGGGCAAATGCAATGCTGAATGTATCGATGTTGATGTACCGTGCCGAGGGCTGTGCTGTGCTGCGCTGTGCTGAACTGCGATGTGCCCTGCCGCGATTGTGTTCTATAGCGTTGTGGATCGATTCCTCCTTTGCATCCGAGTCCTGACCGAACTGATCTGGATCTTAAGCTCGAGCTGCCTCAGCACATAGTAGCTGCCCCAGAGCTAATTGACAGGAGGACATGCCAGGAGGACGCGCCGCGGAACGTCCCAAGGGACGCGCCAGGCGACGTGCCAAGGGACGTGCCACCAAGACGCACCGCGGGACGTGCCGAGGGGACGCGCTACGGAACGTGCCAATGGACGTGCCAGTGGATGTGCCAGGAGACGCGCCGCGGAACGCGCCAGGTTGCAATGCTGAGTGTATCGATGTTGATATACCGTGCCGAGGGCTGTGCTGTGCTGCGCTGTGCTGAACTGCGATGTAACATGCCGCGATTGTGCTCTATAGCGTTGTGGATCGAGTCCTCCTTAGCATCCGAGTCCTGACCGAACTGATCTGGATCTTAAGCTCGAGCTGCCTGAGCACATAGTAGCTGCCCCAGAGATAGTTGAAGTGGAAACGCGGAGGACGTTCAATCAACTCGACCTCAAAATTCGATTCGGCTCCGAAATGGAACGACACGACATGGGGGACAGGCTCACGGCCGCGCCACAGGATGTGCCAGGAGCTGCCCCAGAGCTATTGACAGGAGGACATGCCAGGAGGACGCGCCGCGGAACGTCCCAAGGGACGCGCCAGGCGACGTGCCAAGGGACGTGCCACCAAGACGCACCGCGGGACGTGCCGAGGGGACGCGCTACGGAACGTGCCAATGGACGTGCACCGCGCGACGTGCCAGGGGGACTCGCCACGGGACGCTCCGCGGAACGTGCCAGGCAACATGCCAGGCTGCAGTGCTAAGGGCATCGATATTGATGTACCGTGCCGAGGGCTGTGCTGTGCCTGGGCGACCTGGACACGTGAAAACACTCGTTTCGCTCAAGCTGTTCTCAGCACATCTCGAGCTACACGTCCGCCTGGGCAACCTGGACACATGCAAACAAGCGTCTCGATCGAGATTTTCTCGACACATCCTCATGCTAGACATCCGCCTGGGCGACGTGGACACGTGAAAACAAGCCTCTGGTTCGAGACATCCTCAACAAATCCTCATGCTAGACATCTGTCTAGGCAACCTGGAGGCGTGAAACCAAGCGTCTCGCTCGAGACATCCTCAAGACCTGGGCACGTGAAAACAAGCATTTCACTTGAGAGATCCTCTGAATTCTGGTCCCCAGGAGAGGACAAACTATAACACAAAACAATCGTTTCGCTCGAGACATCCTCAACACATTCTGAACACACAAGCGGTTCGCTCGAGACATCCTCAAAGATAATTCCGCCGGCCCACCTCGACCCCGATATTTATCATGCTTCTGCGTGGCAGGGGTTTGCTAAGAGTTTTTACTTCTGTCGCCGTAATGTTGCTCAAGCTAAAAGCCCTAGCATGATTGCGGGGACCGCCACGAGCAGCGCAATCGCCGCCTTGTGTCTGGCGGCCGGCGTGCTCCTCCACCCCGCCAACTGGCTTGGCGACGGGTGGTGCCCTGGCGGTCTTGCGGGGGTCATCTGGACATCCAGCACTACCAGCACGACCGAGACCAGCGTGACCTGGGCCAAGGTGGCTGTCGGACCGCTCCCCTGCCCTCCGCCCGTGCCCCTTGAGTGCCCGCGTGACGGGCCAGAGAGCTTCCACGTCCTTGGCGAAGGCGTGACGGGTTCGACGGTGGAGATGCCCAGCTGGCTGCTCCTGCTGGCGCTGGGCGGCGGCGAGGCTGGGCTAGCCTGGGGCGCCCGGCGCTGCTGCGCGCGGAGGGCGAGCGACCTCCGCAGGAGGCAGCCCTTGGGCGAGGCCCGGCTGCAGATCAAATGATACGCCTGCCGCCGCAGTCGCTCTTCGAGACGGTCGGGCATCCCACCCCCGGGTCGCGGGGGCTTGTCACGTTCTCGACCGACCCGGGCTGGGCCCACGAGGGGCTCTTCTTGTGGCCCGTCCCGCCCGACGCTGACGGCGCTTGGGCCAGTTTCGTCTACACTCCGGGTGGCGACTTCTACGTGGAACAGGAGACCGAATACAGCAGCTCGGCCTTGCTCGCAGGGCGGAAGGGCTACCCAGCGGGCGTCCCGCAGGTGGTGGCCTTCAGCCGGGCGCTGGAGCCGGACGAGGTGGCGGAGCTCGTCAAGAGGGCGCGAGCCGAGGCCGTCGTGATGACGGGAAGCGAGGGCCCTGACCCCAGCGTGCCCGACGCGGTGACAGTTCGAACTGGAGGGGGGGTCGGCTGGACCTCCCGGCCTACTCACCGGCGCAGGCGCCGCGTCTCAGTGCCTCGGGCCGACGGCTCTGGGGCAAGCGGGCCATGCCCCTCCCCGTCGGCGACGTCGGGGGTTCGGGGGCCGCGCTCGTGCCAGCGTCGGAGCCGGGCGGTGACACCCCCACGCCCCTGCCAGAGGCGGCCGACGGGCATGGCTGGCTGTGCAGCGACCTGGCCTGCTGGGACGGAGCCTTCGCCTTCGGCACCGAGTTGCGTCCCGGCCAGCCGCCGTGCGTCGGGCTGCGTGGGCGTGGCGAGTACGGCATCGCCATCGACCGCAGCGGAGGCCATCACCCTGTGGAGCTCGTCGAGCTCGGTCGCATGGCGGAGTGGCGCGAGGCCAAGCTGCCGGGGGCCTCCCGGCTCCGTGGCGGTGGCGAGCGGCTCGAGAAGAGGCTGCTCGACGACGGGCCACCTCGGCCGCCCGCGCCGGTGCCCTCCACGGCCCGAGCCGAGGCGGCCGAGGTCGACGACCTCCGCGCGCGCTGGATCGACTACGACGACGCGGGGGTCAGATACAAGGATGGGAAGAAGGTGCTGCAGGAGGCCACTCAGGAGAGCGCCCAGACTGCCGGGCTCAGAGGGCCCCCGGCGTGCCCCCCCGTCTGCAGGAAGTTCCACAAGCACGACGGGACGCCCGCGGCCTGGTTCGCCGAGTGGGCTCGTGAGGTCGGCATCTCGCGCAAGGACCGGGCCTGGCATGAGGTCGAGTGCCTCGTCGAGTGTCTCTGGCTGGCCGGCAGCTACGACCAGCTGAGCGCGGGGGCCGTCGCGGCCCTGGAGGCGGTCGCCCGTCGGCTGCTGCAGCGCGTGGAGGCCTACGCGAAGGGCGCGGACAATCCCAACTGGAGCGCGGCCAAGCACTTCAGCGCCATTTCCTCGGCCCTGGACCTCGCCCCCGAGGAGATGCGCATGTGCGCCGCGCGCCAGGCGAAGGGCGAGCTGGAGCTGGAGAGCCTCCGCGCCCGCGCCCGCGCGCCCCAGTCGGGGGCCGCCCCGGGTGCCGACGCCGCGGCCGCCGCCGCCCTCATGGGGGGTCTCCCCTCGCAGGCGAAGGGCGACCAGGCCGGCGGAGGCAGAGCAGGAGGAGGGGGAGGTAGAGGCGGCCGCGGGCGAGGCGCGCGGCCGCCGGCCACATGGCGCTGGACGCCCAGGGCGACGATGGCCCGACCGTCGCCCGCGAACCCCACAGGGCTCGCGCCTTCCTGCCTCTCCCTCCTCTGAGCGCCGCGGGCGCCCCCGCGGCCGCCGCGGGCGGGGGGCGCAGACGGCTGCTGCGAGACATCGACGCGGCCATCGAGGCGCTGAGTTCAATGCGCGGAGGGGATCATCGGCCTGCCCCACGGCAGATGTCGGCGCCCACCGAGAAGAATCTTTTGGGCCTGCAAGCTGATGTGCGGCAGCGCGTCGTGGAGGCGACCTCCCGCTGATGCGACGTTGGCAGCGCCGTCGGCGAACGTGGAGCCTTGGCCAGTCCCTTGAAGGGGCGCTCGGGGCATGCGCCGGCGCTTTCAGGCAGTGTCGGGTCCTGCGAGTAGTCGAAGGTATCTATGCCGAGTGACTTGCGCGACTCGCCGTCACTCATCTCGACGTTGCCTTCGGAGGCCAGGGGGCACCTCGAGGATTTTGAGAAGTTTATGCTCCGGCCCGCGCAGGAGTCGGAACTATTCAACTGCATGAAAGGGTGCCGGGCTGTCACACCGACCTAGCGCTGCAGAAGGGTCCTCGCACCTACGGCCGCCCTGTGCGGAGGGTAGCGAGAGTCGGCATGGTGGCCGTCACTCGAGACCCGGCCCGCGTGCTGGGCGTCTTTTTCGGCGCCGAGAAGTCCGACAAGCTCAGGCTGATCGTCGACTGCCGGCGAGCCAACCAGCTGTTCCAGAAGCCTCCAGGCGTCGCCCTCCTGAGCGGCGAGGGGTTGCCCAGGGCGGAGATCGACGACCTGGAGGGCCTCCTGGAGGGCCTGCCGGCCCACCTCGGCGTCGGGGGCGTCGGACTGCTTCCACAGGATGAGGTTGGTGAAGACGGCGGGGGGCGACATTCGGCGTTACTTTTGCTGGCCGCCCGCCGCGTCCAAGCACGCCGGACGGCGTGGCTGTGAGGCCGGACGAGAAGATCTGGCCCATGTGCGCGAGCCCCCCGATGGGCTTCTCGTGGTCGTTGCACTTTGCCCAGACGGCGAACGCCCAGCGCCTGGGTCGCCAGCCCGCGCTGCGGCAGAGCCAGGAGCTCTCGGACCGGGGGCCCTCCCTGGTCCTCGGCGGGCCATCCGCCTCGGCAGGGTCAGGCCACTGCATGTGCGTCGACAACGCTGGCGTGCTCTCCTTCGACGGCGACCTGGCGGGTCGCGCTCTGGCGGAGGCCCTGAGGGACTTTGACGCCGACGCGCTGCGCTTCCACGAGATGGAGGTTTTCGACCACGGCGGGCCCTCCCTGGGCCGGCATCTTGACGGCGACGCCCGAGTCGCCCGGCCCAGTGACAAGCGCTTCGCTCTGGTGCGCCGTGGCGTCCGGGCGCTGCTTCGGCCGGGGAAGGTCTCTGGCTGGCAGGTCGAGGCCGTCCTCGGACACGTCGCTTTTCTGTGTCTGATGCGTCGGGAGCTCCTCTCGATCTTCCACGCGGTGTATCGTTTCGGTCGGGAGTCCTGCGCGAAGTTCCAGCGGCTGCGGGACTCGGCTCGGGAGGAGCTCAACGCCTTCCTCAGGGCCATGATCTTCGTCGAGGCCGACTGGGGCCAGCCGTGGACGCCCTGCGTCTACGCCAGCGACGCGAGTCTCCACGGCTTCGGCGTCTCCCAGCCCCTCTGGTCGCATCGGGGCGTGGCCGAGGTCGGGCGCGTGCCGGAGCTCAGTCGCTACCGCCTGGGCGGCACCCGGGCCCGAGAACACGCCGTCGAGGTCGCCGGCTTCAAGGTGGACTTGAGAGCGGCGACGTGGGGCGCGACTTCCTCGGCCGGCCCGCGCGGCTCGACAGAGAGGCGAGGGGGGTCCTGGAGGCGGCGCGATGGGGGCGCAACGAGGATTTTGCTGAGGTGCCCAGCCGCCTCTTTGCCGGCGACCGCTGGCGCACTATTATCGCTGATCGATGGCTCCATGCCGACGACATTTTGCGCCTTGAGGCCAGGGCGGTGGTCAAGGCCGGAGCTCGCGCCCTGCGCATTGGTGCCGTGAAAAACTGTCGCGTCCTTGTGCTCGGTGATAACTTGGCCATCGCGCTTTGTTTTGCTCGGGGGAAGTCGAGGGGTGACAGGGTGCTTGTGCAGCTAAGGCGACTCTTTAGTTTGGCCCTCGCTTGGAATGTCCGACTTTATTTCCGACGGGCCCCCAGCGAGTTCAATTTTGGGGACGGGGGGCCGAATCTACGATGCCTTGTATGACGCTGAGAAGACCCTCGTTTCTCACCTGGGCACCGAGCTGCCACGCGCGGAGCCCGAGCCTGAGGTCAGTCAGACCGATCCCCCCCCCGCCTCGGACCTCCTCCTTAGCCATTTGGGTTCCAGATTTGTTCCTCAGGCCGATCCAGTTTCCGCGCCGACCCTCAGCCAGACCGATGCTTTGAGAGCCACGGATGGACCGGCGCCAGCGGCTGCCGTCAGCCCCCGGCCGCCTCCAGGCGGCCGCCCGCCCGCGTCGTCGGCCCCTGCGAGCAGTCGCTGCTTGACTGCGTCCCTGGCTCGGCCGAGCTCGGAGGGGCCGGCGACCCGCGTGCGCGCCCTGACCCTGGAGCGGGGTCTGGCCAGCCGCCTGGCGATGCACAGCCGTGCTCTGGAGCAGGGCCGGCCCGAGCGTCGCGCGGGCTCTGCTCGAGCGCAGACGACGGAGGCTTTCCTGGGGCAGGTGGCGGACGAGATCCCCGACAGGTTGGCCAGGGCGCCAGGCCCTGCCGACCGAGGCGCCCCCGCGGACACCGAGGGAGAGGACGGCGTCTAGAGCGACGACCCCTCGGACCCCGAGGAGAGGGCGGCGACGGCGGCCCGCCAGGGCCTTGCGCCGGCGCGGGAAGAGCCACGTGCGCCAGTGCCTCAGCGCCCTGATAGGCGCGGCCCTCCTAGGCGCGCGGCTGACGCCGCTGGAGGCCCGGTCCGTGACCGAGGCAGCTGCTGCCCAGTACCGCCAGCGCGTCCTCGCCTTTGAGCTGGGGCCCCTTCTCAGAGACGGTGCTGGAGGAGCCCGCGCGCCTGGGCGTCGCCCTGACCGACTTCATGAACCACGAGTTCGAGCAGGGTCATAAGAGCTGGAGGGGAGAGAAGCTAGACGCTCCTAGCGGGTGTCATCTTCCACTCACCGCGCCGCGGGAACAACGGCTACGACAAGCTGCCGCGCACCCTGCGCGCGCTGAAGGGAGGGTGCAGAGCGTCGCCATCTCGCTCGAGAAGGCCTTTGATAGCGGGCATGTGGGTGTCCATTGTGGTGGAGATCGCGAGGCTGGGTTTTCTGATGGCCGCAGTGCTAAACTTGATCATGGCAGAGGGGTGCCTGCGCCCTGGGGAGATGCTGGGCTTGACGCTGGCAGCGTTCCTGCCGCCCGCCCCCGGCGGGGTGGCCACGCGGGTCCTCTTGCTCTTCCCACAGGAGGGCAACCTGCGGTCCAAGACCTGCGAGAGCGACGACAGCATCCCGCTGGACTCGAGGAGATTCGCCTGGATGGACGCGATCTACCAGGTGCTCTCCGGGCGCCCCCGGGGCTCGGGGCGCCTCCTAGATTGGAGTTGCCGCGAGTGCGCGGGCGTCTTCAGGCGCGCTGCCGCCAACCTGAACTGGGCAGTGGTGCCACGCCAGGGGCGTCGCGCGGGGGCCAGCGCCGACCGCGCCGAGAACCTCGGGACCCAAGCAGGTGATGAAGCGCGGGAGGTGGCAGGCCCTTCGAAGCGTCAGGAGGTGCGAGAAGGCCGGGCGCGTCGACCAGGCGTGGCGGGAGCTAGATGCCGAGGATCAGGAACACGTCTGGTTCTGCATGAGGATGATCGCAGGGATCTTCCTACGCGGGGACGCGGCGCCCACGCCGCCGCGCCTAAGGCGCGGAGCGGAGCCCGACCCCAAGCGTGCCAGTCGCTCTTGATGTCTCCGAGGAGATGCGTTCTCGATCTTTTTGGCGGCGGCGGCGGCGGGCTTCGCCGAGCCGCCGCTCGCTGGGGCCTCCCCGTGGTCAGTTTGGACTTGCGGAATGTTCCGGACCAAGATTTGACAACCAGGGCGAATATACGTTTTATTCTCAGGCACCCTGCAGATGGAAGGGTGGTGGATGTGATGATGGTACCGCCGTGCGCCATCTCTTCAGTCGCGCGCAACAGGTACCCTGTGCGCGACGCTCGGCACGTGCGAGGCCTGCCCAGTTTGTCCCCCCTCGATGCGTAGAAGGTGAAGGTGGGAAATGCTTGCCTAGATACCTGTATACTTGTTTTGCGGGCCTGCCGAAGGCACAATATTCGGTGTGCCCTCGAGAACCCACAGACTTCTAGGCTGTGGGCTGACCCGTCGCTGAATCGAGCTGTGCCGAAAATTGAGAGGGTGACTATCCATCAGTGCGCTTTCGGTACCAGATATCGTAATGCAACCGACCTTATTTTTCTGAGCGCGTCCGACTTAAACCTTCTGAAGACAGTCCTGGAGATGCCGCTGCAGCGGGAAGCACGGTTTTGGCAGTTTCAGGCTAAGCAAGAAGCGCCTTACCTTTGAAGGTAGTTCAATGACGAGCAAGGCTGCTGCCTACCCCTCCAAGCCTTGTAATTTTCTAGCCAGCACCTTCTTTCAGGGTCATGTCTGACGCCAGTCCGCCGGCCCAGGGTCCTGTCCTCGTGGGGTCCGAGCCCCAGTGGATTTAACACAGGGGCCTGCCGCTGCGCTGTGAACTTCCGTTTTTGCGGAAGAGCTTGCATCTTTAAGCCAAGCCTTCCAAACATATGCATCGGCCGGCTCTGCCATCAAACGTTCACCGCTGTAAAATGAGTAGCATGTTTCTGCGTGGCAGGGGTTTGCTAAGAGTTGTTGTTTCTGGCGCCGTAATGTTGCTCAAGCTACCCCCATCGACCTCACCCGCCTGAGCGCTCCCTGTGGGAGTAGGATCTTTACGCCAAGCCTTTTTCCAAGCATATGCATCGGCCGGCTCTGCCATCAAACGTTCACCGCTGTAAAATGAGTAGCACGGAATAATTCCGCCGGCCCACCTCAAGTCAGGCCGGGGGGGAGACAGCTAAAAAAACCCTGGGCCTACGCCCTTTCCGGGAAAAACAAACGAATTAGTCGAGACATCCTCGAAATTCCTGCGCGCAGGACGTGGCACGCGCGAGACATCCTCGGAATTTGTGCGCGCGGGGCGCTTTTCCGCGTCGCGGTCGGCTCTGCAATACTAGCGCCTCGCTCGAGACATCCTCAACAAATTCTGAAAACAAGCAGCTCGCTCGAGACATCCCCCAATTTTGCAAAACCAGCGTTTCGCTCGAGACATCCTCAACACATTCTGGAAACAAACAAGCGTTTCGCTCGAGACATCGTCAAAAATTAATCCGCCGGCGCCCCTCGACTTCGATATTTCTCAGGGAAAAAATCCGCCGGCGCCCCTCAGTTGAGGCACCGGGGACAGGTTTACCTACTAAAAGAGAACCCTGGGCCTGCGCCCTTTCCGGGAAAAAGTGAGATCGATAGTGATATCGATATTGAGATCGACAGGTGTCCCGTGGTGTCCCGTGGTTTCCCGTGGTGTCCCGTAGAGTGAGATCGATAGTGAGATCCATAGTGAATTCGATAGTGAGATCGACAAGTGTCCCGAGGTGCCCCGAGGTGTCCCGTGGTGTCCCGTGGTGTCCTGTGGTGTCCCGTTGATTGAGATCGATAGTGAGATCGATTGAGTCAGATGTTGGTTCCCCCCCCTCTCCCTTTCCCCACAACCTGCTTATCGGCCGAAGGGTGGTCGTATAGGTATTTCAAGCGCCTTCCCACATCAAGACTCGATATGCTTTTGCAGCGTCTTGCAATTATCTGGGGGAGCCTGATCCCAATCCATGTTATCCGCCTTCCTACTTCATGCTTTCCCTACTTTCGACCGACGTGTAATGATGACGTCGACAATGATAACGATAATGGTAGTGGTAGTGATAATTCGGATGATGATCATTATGATGATGATGATGATGCTATTGCTGCTGTTGATGATGATGATGATGACGCTGATGCTGCTGCTGCTGTTGCTGATGCTGCTGCTGCTGGTGCTGATGATGATGGTGATGGTAACGAGGCGACGGCGACGATTTCGAAATGATGTTGATGTTGATGATGACGTTGATGATGGCCATGGCGCTGATGACGATGATCATGATGATGATCATGATGATGATGATGATGATGATGATGACGATGATGCTGATGCTGATGATGATGATGGTGATGGTGATGGTGATGGTGATGATGATGATGATGATGGTGATGGTGATGGTGATGGTGATGGTAATGTTGTTGATGATGATGTTGTTGATGATGATGATGATGATGATGCTGATGATGCTGCTGATGATGATGCTGATGCTGATGCTGATGCTGATGATGATGATGATGATGATGATGATGATGATGATGATGATGATGATGGTGACGCTGCTGCTGATGATGAGGAGGAGGAGGATGAGGAGGTGGAGGAGGCAGGAGCAGAGGTGTAGGGGGGAGGCGGAGGAAGACAAGGATGACGAATCTGACGCGGAGGAACACTCGGAGGACGAGGGCAAGGATCAGCGCAGAAGAAACGACGGCATGAAGGGCAAACCTTCGAAGGTTGCACGTAGATTCCCAGGTCGGTGCTGGATTCCCCTGCCCATCGCGTGGAGCGATCCTAGGGGCGGCGCCGGAGGTGCCGCTATAGGGGAGGGTCCAGGGCAGATCCAACAAGCCAGTCGGACCTCCGAAAGTTATGCAAGTTTCTCCAATCAGGAGGAGGTCGGGGACAACGTATTGGCCACGTGCAGAGGGGGGTAGGGGTAGGGGGGAAGGCTTCTTAAAAGCACCCCTGCTTCTTAGAAGGCGCGGGCCTTATCAACAGATGTGAAGCCTGCATTTTCTAAGAAGCAGCCTCCTTCTGAGAAGCATTTCCCCTTCCCTCTACCCTCTGGTGCGCCCAATAGCAATGAGGAGGAGCAGGAGGCGAAAGAGCCTCGGCGCTGCTTGCAGGGGGACGTCCAGGCTTCGGACGCGCTGGTGGACAACGTGATCTCCGTGCTGCTGCGGCACAGGATCTCATCCTGACCCTCTATCCTCCTCCTCCTCCTCCTCTTCCTTCTCCTCCACCTCCTCCTACCCCTCCTCCTCGTCCCACTCCTCGTCCTCTTCTTCCTCCTCCCCTTCCTTCGTAGCCACTGTGGCTCAAACTTTTAGTTCCCCTGTGGACAATGCGGACACCGCCGATCCACGGCCAGTCACCAATCTTTTCGCTTGGTTTTCCCCAGGCAGGATCCTAAACTTCAGCAAGGCTGGGCCGGCGAGCTCTGTGGGGTGTACCTCGCCTGCACCCAGGTGGGAATGATTGAGGAACTCTTCTGAGCATTCCGCGAAGGCCAGTTTATCGGATGGATCAACCAACGGACCTGGAAGAACCGCTGTTCGTGTTTAAGTGCTTCAAGCCGCTCGCGTTGCCACCGCCATGGAGATGGACGCGTGTACAAGGTGCTTGGTAAAAGGAGCTTCAGCGTTGTGGAGCAAGAAACAGGGTTGTTTTCGTGGGGTGAGTGGCCCACGTCTCGACGCGTTCGCAAAGGGCGCGGCAGCGCGAGCGGTGAGTGGAGCAACCAGCACAGCAATTGCTGGACCCTGGCCGCCATCCAGTTGGACCCGCCCCCTGCACCGCCCAAGATGGAGCCGCCTCGCGAGGCGTGCGTCGGTGCGGAGGCAGCGGGACGGAGGGCCAAGACGGGTTTTGAGAAAGCGGCGGAGAGTGAACGCAAGGCGCTTGAGTGGTACAACGAGCGCAGTCAGGCTACGGAAGAGGCGGCCAGGCTGCAAGGGGGCGTCGGCGGGCCGCCGCAGTGCCGACCGACAGAGGGCTGAGGCCAGCGGGTCAAGCACAGGGCCGCCGCAGCGCCGACCCTGGAAGGGCAGAGCGCGGCGAGCCAAATGGGCCCTCAGTCTTTGACGGCTTCCAGCTCGCCGTCCGGAGTTGGGGGCGACCTCGGAGATGCTTCCAAGGTCGTCGACGGTCAGGTGTGGCATTCGCGTCATTCTGGAGGGGGTGGAGAGCTCAGTTCGCCTCGGGGATCGGATGTCTTGGGCCCGCGCAGCCGTTGGCGGAGAAGTCGGGGGCAGGCCCCCCCGCTGGCGCCCGATGCGGCTAGGACGAGCAATGGTCAGGAACGCCGTCCGGTGCTGGGTCGGACCTTTGGCGCGCATGGTCGGGCTGGTCTGGCAGTGGGCCCGGAGGCCCCCGGGCCCCAGCTGGGGGGCATGGCGATGTAGGCCCCGCGGCAGCGAGTGCTCAGCGGCGCTCGTGGCCCGCGGGGCCCAGCGCCGGAGCTTGCTCTGCGGGCCTGGGTGCGACGGCAGCGGACAAGGGCGCGCCGCTACGGGTTGCCGCGTGCAACTGCAACG